>CM050171.1:1285332-1300069 GCA_027410445.1 Discoglossus pictus
GTTGAAGAGCTGGCAATCTGTTTTCATGTTGCTGCAGCATTAGTGGTGTGGAGCTGCTCTATAAGCGTGGTGAATGTGTGCAGTGTAATTGTGTGCGTGCGCGAGGCTAAACCGTTAGCGTAGTGGTGTACTTCCGCATTTGCGTAAAATGGCGGTTTCTCTGTGTTGTCCGTCTTAGCGGATTTTCCGTTGGTACATCGTAGTGGTTTTCGATTTCCGTGTGGTGTTTTGTGAGTGTGTTGTGGTGTTTTACGTGTGGAGAGTGCTGAAGCCTCGTTTTCGTTTTGTCCGTCGGCCATTTTTTTTCTCGCTTAGCGATTTTCTTTGTGTGTAAAGTGTTTTATTTTTATTTAAATGAAGGTGTAACTTGTTTTTTGGAGGTCCTGGATGGTTCCTCTTGCTGTAGGTAAGTTTTTTATGTGTGTGTTGTGTGTATTTATTGTGTTGTAAATGTTTGTATGTCGGCGTGTTGCGTCCGATGTTTGCGAGGTCGTAATGTGTGGTAACGTGTTTCGTAGGTTGTTTGCGTTCCTCGTAAAATTTAGCGAGTGTCGTAATTTGTGTGTCGTGTTTTTTGAGTAGCGACGTGAAGTTTGCGAGGGTTTGAGGCCCTTGCCCAGTGACCTCGCCAGCAACTGAGGCCCTCGCTTCGCCAGGGGCCTCAGTTGCTGGCATGGAGCGCCTTCGGCGCTCCATGCCAGCAACTGAGGCCCTTGCCCAGTGACCTCGCCAGCAACTGAGGCCCTCGCTTCGCGAGGGGCCTCAGTTGCTGGCATGGAGCGCCTTCGGCTACGCGAGGGCCGCGGCTCGCTTCACGAGCCCGCAAGCGTGAGCAACGACCCGTACGCTCACAACTATATATGTGATAAGTGTATATATATATATATATATATATATATATATATATATATAGGATCTATCCTGTTATATGTATGCACTGGATGCCTCCTGGTGTCGGGTGCGCCCTCGTCCCAATGTACTAGTACACCACAACCCACTAACTCTCTAACCCTAACCCCCTAAACCTCAGTTCCTAACCTTAACCCTCTTACCCTAACCCTTAAACATCACTTCCTAACCCTAAGCCCCTTACCCTCTTACCCTAACCCCCTAAACCTCAGTTCCTAACCCTAAGCCCCTAACCCCCTACACCACTTAACGGGCCTAACCCTAACCTTAACCCCCTAACCCCCTAACCACTTACTGGGCACTTAGACACAGCTAGATCGGGACGTCGGCGGCGCACTTCCTGTGCGTACATATAATAAGATAGGTCCTTTGTATATATATATATTTATTTTTTATTTTTAAACATACGTAAATGAACATATAATGTGGGGTGAGGGAGCTGGAGATAATGATTTTTTTTTTAAATGGTGCATACAAAACATAGGCTCATCGTATCCTCATCACCCTATACACAGAAAATAATTTATTATTTGGAGTGAAGCACGTGTCATACACACAGTTAATGTATTATTTACCCTATTGGTCCGATTATAAGCCACACCTTTTTTCCGATTTTTGAGCTTGCAAGTTAAGGGTGCGGCTTATATTTGCGAGATTTGAGTTACGCGTGTGCGGCTTATATTCGGGATCGCAAAATCACTGCCGATTTGCTCGTTAAGGGTGCCGATTTGCGCGCATGTGACTAAATTGTAGCAATTGAATACCAATTTCCGGTTTTAGTGATTCTAGCATCCTGTAAGGCCTGTAACCTGCAAAAGAAGCTACAGTACAAGTTAGAAAGCCTGTTTCTTGCAATGGCTGATCACTTGGAGAGAAAAGCATCAACAAGCCTAGGAGTGAGGCGTAGTTATGATGCAAGTTTCAAAATTGCAGTTGTTATTTAGGCAAAGACAACAAGCAACAGAGAGGCTGGAAAAAATATGGCTTGGATGAATCCAATGTGCGACGTTGGGTTGCCTCAGAGGAGAAATTGAAAAATTCAGTTTCCACCAGAAAATCTTTCAGGGGACCAAAACATGGCAAATATCCAGAACTTGAAGCTGGGGTTTATTCCTACATTCAAGATATGAGAAAAGATGGGATGCCAATTTCACGTGAAGTAATCCAGCTGAAAGCCTTAGAACTTACAAAGACCTTAAAATTAAATAAGAGGGAATTTCGTGCAAGCATTGGTTGGTGCCGTCGTTTTATGCGGAGAAAGGGTCTCGCTCTTTGACGAAGCACTTCATTGGCACAGAAACTGCCGGCAGATTTTGAGGAGAAACTGACTAGTTTCCAGCGGTATGTCATCCAATTGCGGCACCATCACTCATACCCATTAGACCAGATGGGCAATGCTGACGAGACCCCCGTATTTTTTGACATGCCAAGCAATACAACAGTAGACCAGAAAGGGGCAAAAAGTGTCATTTTAAGAACAACTGGCAATGAAAAACTCAGAATAACGGTGATGTTAGCTGTCACTGCTGACGGAGGAAAGTTACCCCCTATGTTATTCTGAAGCGAAAAACTTTGCCCAAAGAAAGCATTCCTGATGGCCTAGTGATTCGTTGCCAGGAAAAAGGCTGGATGACAACGGAACTGATGGTTGACTGGTTGTCTGTAGTTTGTAACTGCAGACCTGGGGCACTGCTCACTAAGAGAGCCATGCTGGTCTTGGATGCTTTCAAGGGTCATCTCACTCCTGAAGTGAAGACTAAAGTTGCTGCACAGAAGACAGACCTCGTTGTTATACCTGGTGGCATGACTTCAAAGCTACAAGTGCTTGATGCCATTGTCAACAAGCCATTCAAAGACAACCTTCGCAAGCAGTATTCAGATTGGCTTCGGGAAAGGGGATCATGCTCTTACACCATCTGGCAAGATTAAGAAGCCGTCAGTGACACTCCTGTGCCAATGGATTATAAATTCATGGTCAAGTATTTCATCTAACTCCATCATCAGGGGGTTCAAAAAATGCTCTGTGTCCAATGCATTAGATGGTAGCGAGGACAACTTGCTATGGGAGGAGAATGAGGATAACAGTGACAGTGATGAAGCGAATACCGGTGACGAAGTCCGTAATGACACCAGCGATGACTGTGAATAGTAAAAAGTTTCCTTGTTACCTTATGTTTCATGTTCCCTGAACTTTCTGTTGATATTGACAACCCGGCCTAAAGAGTTACAGTATAATGTTTTCCAAATACTGGATATATGGTACAGTATATGTTAAAATAAAATCACTATTTTATTCCCTAAATCTACTTGACTTTTGTCTTTTTCTCTCCAATTTTAAGGATGTGGCTTATATGTGAGTACTATCTTTTTTCTGTTTTTTTACCTTGAATTTTACAGGTGCGGCTTATATGCGGGTGCGGCTTATATGCGGTGCGGCTTATATGCGGGTGCGGCTTATATGCGGGTGCGGCTTATATGAGGGTGCGGCTTATATGAGGGTGCGGCTTATATGCGGTTTGGCTTATATGAGGGTGCGGCTTATATGAGGGTGCGGCTTATATGAGGGTGTGGCTTATATGCGGGTGCGGCTTATATGAGGGTGTGGCTTATATGAGGGTGCGGCTTATATGAGGGTGTGGCTTATATGCGGTGCAGCTTATATTCGGGTGTGGTTTATATGCGGGTGCGGCTTATATTCGGGTGTGGCTTATATGCGGGTGCGGCTTATATTCGGGTGTGGCTTATATGAGGGTGCGGCTTATATGAGGGTGCGGCTTATATGCGGTTTGTCTTATATGTGGGTGCAGATTATATGCGGGTGCGGCTTATATTCGGGTGCGGCTTATATGCGGGTGCGGCTTATATTCGGGTGCGGCTTATATTCGGGTGTGGCTTATATTCGGGTGAGGCTTATATGAGGGTGAGGCTTATATTCGGGTGCGGCTTATATGCGGGTGCGGCTTATATGAGGGTGAGGCTTATATTCGGGTGTGGCTTATATGCGGGTGTGGCGTATATTCGGGTGAGGCTTATATGCGGGTGCGGCTTATATTCGGACCAATACAGTAATTTTCTTACACAAAGTAATTCATTTTTTCCTGAGTTTTGTTCCTAAATAATTCAATGGGAGGGCACTACATGTTACACACCATAATTACACACTTCATTCATGATCATCAGACACAGAAAAATAGTGAATAATTGTTTAAATATTTTGAGGGACAGCGGTTCATTTTACTCACATTTACATATAATTAAAATGTCAATAATTTAAAGTCATAACATTATTCAGAGTCCACGATGAATGAAAGTAATCATGATGTGTCTGTATGACATGAAGTGGCTGCGCTCCCCACCATTACAAATAAGTGGTCATTGTGCATGTGTAACCCGTGTAATGTGCGGCATTCCTCATACACAATGTCATATGTAATGGAGGGCAGCCAGTACACGCCACAGTATATAGACACACACCATTGCTCAATGCCAAAGTAAGTAAATGTGTGATGAATACTAGTGATCATAGTGTGTGTCTGAGGACTTTCCCTCCATTTTGGATAAGTAGTTGTTCACTGTATATAATAGTGTTTCTGGCTGAATGAGCTGTATATGCATAGAGACGTACATTGTAATCACGGGATATGAGGAGACAAATGTAGGAACTTATATTTAAAGGGATACTGAATATATCAGTGCAGCTCCACATCCTCACAAGGAGCACTGACAAAACAGGCTGATTCAGAGGAAGTTTATCCTCCCTCACAGCTGACTCATCACAGAACTAAAGCATATTCTCTGGGGTGAGGACACCCTAATACAGAGTTAGTTTAGCTTTCTATCACTGTATGCAGAGCCTGCCTCACTTCCAGATTACTTCTCTGACAGGAGCAGCTCTGCGGGGGGAAGCAGGAGAGCCGGGGAAGGAGCCGGTTCTGGATGTGCTACTCCCCTGCGCTGCCCAGCCTGCCCTCACAAAGGAATGAACTCCTTGCCTGCTCCTCCTCCTGCTTCCCTAGACAGATGGTGGGCGGACCTAAGGATCTGTGAGTATGAATATGATGCGCCCCCCAAAGAGGCCCACCCATAAGCGAGTGCCTAACTCACCTAATGGGAGATCCGGCTCTGAGAAGACCCCTTTCAGGTAGTTTAAACTTAAAATATGAAACTTTAAGCTCAAATATCTAAATAATTCATTAAAAATGTGAATGGCAAAATGTTGCCCGTAACTCCAATACGTGTTACGGCTATTAAATTAGCCCCGTAACGTTGCTCGCAGCGGACTTGCGTGTTAATACACAGGACAGCAGAAACATGGCTAAGTGCTGAGCAACGCTGAACTTCGTGCTCGTAAGTCCTTTGATCTGTCAAGCCCGTAACCGCTACTTGTTCAATTCAGCTATTAAATTGCAACGTGGTCACTTGCGAGCAAGCCTGTAACACGCAAATGGAGCCCAAAGGCCATTGTGTACTCGAGAGCACCCGCAAGGGGGGTAAAGGGCAACACATAGCACTTCATAGGCAAATAAAAACACACTACTGTACATTTATTATAAGGGAATGTGATGTGAGGTCTTAGAATGAATAGCACAACATTCTCAAGCATATCAGCCCTGAAAAATACTTTATTTCCCTCCAATCAATGTGTTACAACATATACTGTAACTCGCATGTGATAGAATATCATATTTACTGCTTTATTAATATTGCATTATATCTGGCCTTTGGGTCCAATCGGAAACTGGAATTGAAGCACGTAGGACTTCAAAATCTACCCTCCCCTTTTTCAGTGACGTAACGCTTACAATCTATTTTTCCATTGGCTCCGTCTGCACCCTTATATACGTAATTGCTTAATTGTTTGTGTTCGAGCATGCAACCCCGACGGACGAGAACTGGTTTACAAAATAGCCAATCTCTCACTCGTAGCTCGCAGCCCTTTCTAATTTAATAGCAACTTAAGTAGGGCAAATATCGGCCCCGCAGCCGTTACGTGCTACACGTTGAATTTACGAGGCTGGGATTTAATATGGCTGTTAGCCAGCAATTTGACTAGTATAACATTATTAAGTTGGGGATTTTTAGCGTAATAGCTAATCTGAGAGACTGAAGTACCAATGTTTTCTGTGAAGGACAGCAATGGTGCAGGTTTGGGTTATTGTGCAGTGAGGACCCTTCTATACACTAAGGCCCTCATTCAATTGCGATTTGGCCAATTGAATAGGGCTCTAAATAAGCACATAACATATATTTTTTAAGAAGTTTTTAGTTAGTAAGCATCTATCCAAAAGCAGGGTCTTCACTAACTAAAAACTTCTTGTAAAAAAATATGCTATGTGCTTATTTAGAGCCCTATTCAATTGGCCAAATCGCAATTGAATGAGGCCCTCCTTCCCCTGTGTCTCTCTTCCCCTCCTCCTCTCCTTACCCTGTGTCTTTCTTCCCCTCCTCCTCTCCTTCCCCTGTGTCTCTCTTCCCCTCCCTCTTCAGGTGTTGTCACTGCAGCCAACCAGAATGCACAGATGCCTCCAGCCAATCACCCTGTGGGGGTGTATCCCATTGTGATTGGCTGAAATCAATAGAGCCTTCTGATTGCTTTAAAAAAAGATTGATAGGTGCATTAGCTAATCAGAATGGAATATGGCGGTGTTTCCCATTCTGATTGGCTCATTTTCAGTCAATCAGAAAGCGCCATTGCCAATTTTATTCCGGAAAAGGCTCTAGAGGGGTCAATAGCGTCAGGGAGGTCTGCAAGTTCGTTTTTTTTTTTTAAGAGTGCGGATTCTTCCAGGGCCCAGCCGGGGCAGAAGAGGAGGAGGCCAGGGACATCGTGGGGAGGTAAGTTCAATGTATATTATGTTATGTTATTTTATTTTGTGTGTGTGTATATGTTGTAGTAATCTAATGTTTATTTTTAACGGGGAGGATAGGGAGGACATGCTGGAAAGGCGAGTAGAAAATTTAGAATATGTAGAATGTTTGTTTATTGTATGTAAATGTGTTGTACTATTTTTTTTCCCCTAGGGTGGCGATCTGAAGGTACATCCGTAAATCCGTTTATTTTAGGTTAGCATTAGGGTTTGTGTATGGAGATAGGATTTAGTGTATGTTAGATAGGAGGTATATATATTAGATAGGGGGGGGTATGTGCGCATTTTAGATAGGATTTATTGTATTTTAGATAGTGGGGTATGTATGTATGTTACATAGGATTCAATGTATTTTAGAGAGCAGGTTATTTGTGTGTATTTTACATAGGATTTCATGTTTTTTAGATAGGGGGTATGTATGTATTTTAGATAGGATTTAATGTATTTTAGATATTGTATTTGATTTGATTTGTATTGTATTGTAATGTATATATTTTGTATTTCTTTTTCAGGTGAGTAATTTTTTAAAATTTTCTGTGGGAGGGGGGGTTGTAATGTAGGTTTTGTTATTTTCTGTAATGTTTATTTTTTTGTGACTTAGGTTTTTTTATTTTCTGTAATGTTTATTTTTTATTTTCTGTGACTTAGGCTTTATTATTTTCTGTAATTAGTGGGGTGGGGGGGGGGGGTTTAGCGGGTAGGAGGTGTAAGTGTTAATAGGTTAGTGTACAGGGGGTTAGTTTAGATTTAATGGTTTATTGGGGGGTATAGTGCAGTGTAGTGTTTGCACTTAGTGTCATGAGGGTACTGGAGAACCCTCATAGCACTTATGGGGTAATGTTAGGCTTCTAACTGTCTCATGAGGGTCTTTAGATACCCTTATGGGACTAATGGGGTTAAATAGAGGCTTACAAGGGTCTGTATAGACCCCCATAAGAGACCGGCTTAAAATGGTGTAGTGCTTAAACTTTGTGTCATGAGAGTCCTGGATGACCCTCATGGCACTTATAGTGTTATTACATACGTTCATTACTGTGTTAGTGGGGTCTATATAGTTGAGGCACACCGTACACTCACATTGTGTGACAAACAGCATTTCAACACTTTTTTATTGCCCCGTTATTTTTGAAGGGCAAGTCACTAGTATGTAATAAGGTACAAGCTGCAACTTTCACACTAGTTCTGTTTCATCTCTTATTGCTTTCAATAGGTGCTACTTCACATGTAGGCATGTGGTGCAGCGGGTAAAAGCCTCTGTTTTTAGAATTGCAGGTGCTAAGTTGGAACCCCCTTCATCCATTTATAATTTTTTACTTTAACATCTTTACGGAATTATTGTAATAATATTTTGGAGATTTTGAGACCTTGTCTTCTGGAACGAGCCTATAGATAAGTGGCCATACTTGTGTTTATGTTCTCACATTCAAATTCAATAGTGATCTTATATTGTTAATGTGTTTTTTTGTTTGTTTTTTTGCTTTACCGCTGTGTGCCGCAGCTAGATGGTGTGTTAGTGAGTCAATAAGATGATGGAAGGTTGGCAAGGGTATCTAAAGCCATGCAGACTGCAGTGCATCTGACAACTGCTGAAGAGGCACTCATCGGCTGCGAGCCTCGCATAGCAGTTGAGGCATTGAAACTTGGAGCGCTCATCACCTGCTAGCCTAGCGAAAAAGTGGGACTTAGCCTCCATGCAGTTAGGAAATGCGGGACTTAGAAAAAAAATATATGAGGTCAGAAAAATATGAAGTTAATGGCCGAACCGCGCAAATCATAAAACAAAAAAAATAAAACAAAAAAAATAAAAACTCACACACAGCTTGGGGGGACAGCCAGGATATCTGGGAGTGAAGTGGAACACAAATTTAAGCCGAATTTGCTGAGTTCGGCACTCAAAGTGAGAAAACAAATGGTGGGCGAAAAAAATTAAAATGAGGCTACACTACCCCAACCCTCGCAAAACACCGCCAGACGTGTACCACTTACACAGAAACATATGAGGTACAAAATACACTATTAGAAAGGATGGAAACAGCTGGCGAGCCACGTAACACATAGACAATCGCCGCCATTTTACAACACTAACTTGCAACTAATAAGAATCTAAAATGGCGCTTTACACGACTAAAACAACGTTTTGGCCTTGCGCACGCAGCCTATTTACACTGCACACTTGCCACACTGCTGACAGTTACACCTAAGGTCAGCAACAGTCCAACTGTACATTGTATGCTGCAGGAAAATCAAATCAGATTGTTAGCTCTTCAGGATATTGATTGCTGGATATGTTAATTAGAAATAGGTAAATTATATTAATTAAGTTATTCATTAATTAATTATTATAAAAAAAAATATATAAAATAAAAAATACGCTAAATAGCATATTTTACACTGCCATTACTTTATGAATACATTAATGCTTCGCACTTCCTAATACATTTGTTCATTCACAATTAATTATTAACGTTCATTAATTTAATAAGTATTAATTAGTAATAGAAAATACAAATGTATACTTTCTACTGCACTAAAATGTTTAAATTTTTACACTGCAGTTATATATATCGTGCAGAAGGTGCTCAGAGGAGCAAAAGTACACGAGAGGAGAGGCTCGCAATGAGCGCCGAAGGCAAGTCGCTAGTGATTATATATTGCTCCATGGCACGCGCTTTGCTGGCATGCATTATAATAACACAGACATGCATTAATATCACATACATCACCCTATAATAATCATACGCATAATACAAACAGGGACATATTAGTATCGTCATGTTACTTTTATAAGAAACATTCAAATGTCTGTATTTTAGTACGAAATGTGCAAGAACAAGCGTACATGTTGTATTATATACCGTGTGTATACACAAATACAGGATAATAATACCAGCCTTATATTGTGGCAGAGACAGATTATACATTGGATGGGTTGCTACCTAAGTGTTTCTTATATAGGTTTCTGGCATCCACACATAGTAATGCATAGCCCAATAAGACGTCCCATTACTGAGGTGCTTTCCTTGTCACGGTTTTTCTCAGTTTTACCCACCCACACTTCTAGCTGCTGCGTGTTTGTATAAATAATCCCACCCAACAGAGAAGCTTTTATATGGGGGATGTGGTTACAGGACGTGACCCCTCCGGTGAATGCGCCGATCGCGTTTATACGTAGCTGGAGCCTGGCTATGTGCCCTAGTGACGGCTCTGTGTACGCTTGCGTTCAAGCTCAGGACCCTCCAGTCTTTTTTCCTCATTGTATTAATATTGTTTTGGCTTCTACTTACCCCTGTATAGCGCTAAGGAATATGTTGGCGCGTTACACATAAGGGATAATAATAATGTCTGTGTGTACTCCTTAACCCCTTCATGGCCACTGGGACCAGCGATTCATCCTAAATCATTTGTATGTTTTCCTTTTGTTTGGAAATGGCAGGTTTCAGCGGCAGAGCTGTAAGAAAGTACAAGAAGGAAGAACATGTCAGAGAAGAGGCGAGTGGTGGTCCTCACTTGCCTTCTGGGAGCTAAACATAAAGTTCTTGTAGATCTTAGTCTATACACGTGGCAGAGATGCCCCCCCCCCCCCCCCCCATTCCCATCTTCCAGACTCAGTAACGCGAGAAGTCCCAGGGTGTCCCAGGAGAACAGAAGCTGGGATCAGTAAGGGGAGGGGGGGAGGGGGTGCGGCAGGTTCACACCCTCACATCGGCCCTGCTTGTTTTGATACCATCACAATCTCACAGATACTTCCAGGGAGGAGTCAGTTTGTCTTTAAAGGGATCCAGGCTCCTTCACACTTCTGTAATGCCTGCCGTGCAAATGGTTATATACAGAAGACGTATTATTACCCACGCTCCACTTCTGCACCGATCAGTAAATCATTGCAAGTTATGATGAGATGTTTTATGTCTACAAACACACGTAAACTAAAAGATTTTACCAAAGTAAATCCCAGGATGGCCGTATACTTATCCTAGGCATCTTTAACTTCCTTAACTGTATATGACCGTTCCACTGGAAGGCTGTTCCACTTATCTACTACCCTTTCAGTAAAGTTGTACTCTTGTCATTTACCTATACCTTTCTGACCTTCCTACTTTAAGTTGCAATCTTGTGTGTCTTGTGCATTACTTTTTTTCTGGAAAATACTCCCCTTTTGAACTTTATTAACTCTTTGATATGTTTGAAGCATTTGTGATAAGATGTGATTCCCAACAATAAACCTAGGAGAACGTTTTAGAAAATTAACAGCCTTATAAATTGGGTACATATTAGAGATATTTACTATTAAATTAGCCCTGTAACGCAGCCCGCAGACGACTTGCGGGTTAAAACGCAGCAACGCCGAGAAAAGCCTACGTGTTGAGCAACTTTGAACTTTGTGCCCGTAAATCCTTTGATCTGCCAAGCCCGTAACTGCTACTTGTTCAAAAATATAGCTATTAAATTACAAAGAAGTCACACCCGAGCAAGCCCGTGAGACGCAAATGGATCCCAAAGCCCAACGTCGGCTGGAGAGGAGCCGCAAGTGGGGTAAAGTCCAATCCGTAGCATTTGTAATGCAAATAACAACACACTACTGTACTTATATTAACAGGGAAAGTGATGTCTTAGAATGAATAGCACAACATTCTCAAGCCCGCAAAGCGGCCCAAATAAATACTTTATTTCATGTATAGCATTTGTGTTATATCGATCCCGGCAATCAATGTGTTAATACATATACTGTAACTCGCATGTGATAGAATATCATATTTACGGCTTTATTAATATTGCATTAGAACTGGAATGCGGGTGCGATTGTAACTCGTTATTGAACCCTGTAAGACTTTAAAATCCTCTATTTTCCTGTGACGCAATGATGACGATCTCTGTTTCCATTGGCTCCATCTAAACCCGTAACTACGGGCTTGCTTAATTGATTATGCTCTAGCCCACAAACTCGCCAGTCATCAAATGGTTTACGATTTTGCGTCTCAAGCCCATAGCTCGCAGCCCCTTCTAATTTTATAGCCCCGTAACACAGAGGATTTTTAAGCCCGCAGCCGTTGCAGTTACGGGGCTGCAATTTTATAGGGCTATATGAGTTGTGGAACTCACCACCAATCAGGTTGTTATGTCAGAGTAAGTAGATCATATAAAAGGTTCTCATTCAGATACAACACGCGTTACCAATGCCGGGGACAGATTTCACATATTGTAAGAGAGTAAGTGGCAAGAAAAAGGCACCAAGTAGGATGGGGTAACCTCCAGACAAAGTAGGGTTATGGATTAACCCCCAAACACCCAATCCAAAATGAGGAGAGCTAGGGTAACATAGATGTTTGATTTAACTTGCAAGTCACATGTAAGCGTGAGGCTCTGATTACAAGGCAAATAAAGGAAATCCCTTTACTGCTAATTGTGGAATTGTTCCGTGATTTGGCTTCTATCCTAACCCAAGATAAGTTGTAATAAAGATGTTATCGTCTCTGTCCCGTCTGAGCATGTCATGCTGCTGTGAAACGGGGACAATCCCAGGTGCAAGTCGCTGTTTGTGTGTCTTGGCCGAGGACATCTTGCAGCACATTACAAGACATTCACTGTGGGCGGTGCAATGTCGGACATCCGCGGTCTAGGCCTCCCCTTTTATATTGTAACAAGACAACTTATTCTGTAGCCCTATACAGGGGTTATGTTCAAGACAAAAAACAATATAACACAATGCAAAGAATGGAGGACCCGACACAAGATGGAAACTCACAAATGTACAACCTAAGGCAGCCTGTCTAGTTATGTGTAAGAAAAGGCTTAATAGACAAGAAGCTTTTACAATCAAAAAACATTCTGAAATCCTGGCAATAAATCCAATTTGATTGTGTCCCAAATAGACGTGACAAATGTGTTACTTCATATGAATATTTACCTGTTCCATGTGATAAATATATCTCCAGAGCTGTTTATTATTTTCCAAATGTTATAAACTTAATAAAACATGTCAGTAGTTTCCAATAAGTGAATGTCCTATTTAATGATAATTTCCAGGATCCATTCCCATATGCACAAGGGGCAGCTCTCCAGGTCTTTCCTATGGGAGCTATTTATCCCCACTTTATAACCGGACTCCCTAGAATAGATAGGAATTGGAGATCTTATCCCCTCTAATCCCTGCGTATCACTCTACATGATAAATATACCCGAATCATCCCCGGTATATCTAACCTTCTCTGTGTCCCTCTCTAATCTTACACCTGCTGCTTATGTCAGACACACATCACACGGGGTCATTCTATACACAGACTTAGAGCCTCATTCAAGTTATGGAGTATAGGCCGTATGACTGTGGGCCCGCAGGGCGCTCAGGTTACGGTGCTACTCAATTTGGCAAGGCCGCAAGTTAGGGGCCAATAGCGCACATCGTGAACCATGCCATCGTATGAAGCATTTGCGGGCTTGAGAATGTTGTGATATTAATTCTAAGACCTAACATCACTTTCCCTTTTATTATAAATACTGCGGTGTGTGTAAAGTGCTACGGACATGTCTGTAAGCCCTTTGCGAGTCCTCCTTGGAATCCGTGACTTGTGGTTACACTTAAGCCATTTGCAGGTTTGACAGCTTGCTTAACGAGGGGGAATCGAATCAATTGAATAGTGATTTGCGATTTTAGCGTTCGCAACTCTTGCGGCTGTGAAAGATAAAAGGCTTGGCTGGAAGTAACTTGTGATGTGAATCAGAGGCTGGAGCCCGTAACCCGATCAGAGCCCTCAAAAAGATGGCAATTGTATGGCAAAATAAGTTACGGGCTACATTTCCGAAGCCCGGATCTCCCAATGCCTCAATTGAATAAGGACCTTATTTTATTTGTTTTCCACACCCCCAGAGCTGCTTACATAGGCACACTGTACCTACCAATAGAAACACTGCGTTTGGGTACGTTTTTAACCCAATACTATCCTTTAAGCCAACATCAGCACAATGCAGAAATTTAAAGAGCAATGTCTGAGCCGCTCCTTGCTTCCATGTGCCGGTTTAAAACAAGACTACGCATTCCATGATGCTTTGCTGCACAAACTGCCATCACAGTTTGAAACAATGTTATAGCTGCCCAAGATTGGCCAAAATGAACTATGAATTTTATGCTAATTTTAGAAGGGGTTTTCAGGGGTGTTAACTCTAAAAATCAGCTGCTTGTAAACTCCAGATTTAGCAAACTTTGGGGTAAGTTTAATTGTGTTTATTTGGGTATTTTAGTATGCAAAAATGTTTCCATAAACTACTGATTATCCTCTGTCAGATACATACATAATGCATGAAACTTAAATAATAAAATGTAGCTGTTATTAACTTTTATATATAAAGGGTCAGCACATTTGGACATAGTTATACAGTTACAGATTCAATAGACTTCAGGGGATTGTGAGGTTTCTCTCCTAGGGAGGCGACATTGCTGCTACAAACATGTTCATGTTTTCAATCCAATATAACATTAAAGGGCCACTTAACTCACTACAATGTGGAGCACATCAATGTAAAGATCTCCTTACAGCATGTTGAAAACTTTTTGAATGTTTGAAATCTGTGCCTTTTTGACTGAGATATTTATTAATGAAATATCTGTCACTGGCAAGCTGCCAGAAAGCTCAGCTCCCGTACAGAGAGCAAAGGAAAATTATACTTAACCCATAGAAAGGAGTGTTAGAATCTCTTAAATAAGTTACTTGTGAGTTAACTTCTGGGCTGTAGGATTCCTGAATGCTAACAAAAACATATAAATCTTTCTCTGCATATGTCATTAATCATGAACTAGTCAGTGTGTTTGTAAACAGACCTAAAACTTTAGTTTTTTAACTGTAAAACAAAATAGATAATTTTAACATAAAATCTTGTGCTCTTTCACACCATGAAGAGCACTTATGGTGAGGTAGCTGGCCCTGTAACCACAGATTCACCCTTAAGATTATTAGCTTCCTGATTTTTCTAAT
>CM050171.1:1340196-1422696 GCA_027410445.1 Discoglossus pictus
GTAAAAACAAATGTGTTTTCTCTTCTGCAGCTCTGCACAATGTAATATTTTCCTGTTTGGCAGATAATGATTAATCTAAAAGTATTATGGAAAGGTAAGTTTGGTACATTATTGCCCCCAGACGTTGATAAAAACAGCAATAACCAGGAAGCTTCTAGCGTCGGATAGATACATTATAATGTCCCTTCTCAGTTTTTGTTTGGTAACTGCCCATAACATGTAACCGTCTGGGTATGAGTCAATGTCCTTAGTTCACTTTGGTTATAAGTTGGACAGCCCCTTAAAGGAAAGTGGACACCTCATAACTAAAGTACTTCATTTTGAAGTCACAATAATTAATGTCTCAAGTTGACATCTGTCCCTCTTACGGAGTTCTGCTTTGGGAAAAACATAGCAAACAAAATCACTTTGTGTGAAGATGAAGGTTCGTCCCAAGCCAGATCAGCTTCAAACAACCCCAGGTCCTCGTAAACAGTACAATATTACCCTGAAAGGGAAAGCTGCAAAGGGCACTGTCCAGTCAGAGTGTCTCTGCGCTGTATGGCTGACCTCTCCCCTCTCAGTGCTATCTATGCCCTGTATTGCTGACCTCTCAGTGCTATCTATGCTCTGTACGGCTCACCTCTCAGTTCTATCTATGCCCTGTATTGCTGACCTCTCCCCTCTCAGTGCTATCTATGCTCTGTATGGCTGACCTCTCCCCTCTCAGTGCTATCTATGCGCTGTATGGCTGACCTCTCCCCTCTCAGTGCTATCTATGCTCTGTACGGCTGACCTCTCCCCTCTCAGTGCTATCTATCTGTATGACCTCTCCCCTCTCAGTGCTATCTATGCTCTGTATGGCTGACCTCTCCCCTCTCAGTGCTATCTATGCGCTGTATGGCTGACCTCTCCCCTCTCAGTGCTATCTATGCTCTGTACGGCTGACCTCTCCCCTCTCAGTGCTATCTATCTGTATGACCTTTCCCTTCTCAGTGCTATCTATGCGCTGTATGGCTGACCTGTCACCTCTCAGTGCTATCTATCTGTATGACCTCTCCCCTCTCAGTGCTATCTATGCGCTGTATGGCTGACCTCTCCCCTCCCAGTGCTATCTATTTGCTGTATGGCTGACCTCTCCCCTCTCAGTGCTATCTATGCTCTGTACGGCTGACCTCTCCCCTCTCAGTGCTATCTATGCGCTGTATGGCTGACCTCTCACCTCTCAGTGCTATCTATCTGTATGACCTCTCCCCTCTCAGTGCTATCTATCTGTATGACCTTTCCCTTCTCAGTGCTATCTATGCACTGCATGGCTGACCACTCACCTCTCAGTGCTATCTATGCTCTACGGCTGACCTCTCCCCTCTCACTGCTATCTATGCGCTGTATGGCTGACCTCTCTCCTCTCAGTGCTGTATGGCTGACCTCTCCCCTCTCAGTGCTATCTATGCGCTGTATGGCTGACCTCTCCCCTCTCAGTGCTATCTATGCGCTGTATGGCTGACCTCTCCCCTCTCAGTGCTATCTATGCTCTGTATGGCTGACCTCTCACCTCTCAGTGCTATCTATGCTCTGTATGGCTCACCTCTCACCTCTCAGTGCTATCTATGCTCTGTATGGCTGACCTCTCCCCTCTCAGTGCTATCTATGCTCTGTATGGCTGACCTCTCCCCTCTCAGTGCTATCTATGTGCTGTACGGCTGTCCTCTCCCCTCTCAGTGCTATCTATGCTCTGTATGGCTGACCTCTCACCTCTCAGTGCTATCTATGCTCTGTACGGCTGACCTCTCAGCTCTCAGTGCTATCTTTGCTCTGTATGGCTGACCTCTCCCTCTCAGTGCTATCTATGCGCTGTATGGCTGACCTCTACCCTCTCAGTGCTATCTATGCGCTGTATGGCTGACCTCTCCGATCTCAGTGCTATCTATGCTCTGTATGGCTGACCTCTCCGATCTCAGTGCTATCTATGCTCTGTACGGCTGACCGCTCTCCTCTCAGTGTTATCTATGCGCTGTACGGCTGACCTCTCCCCTCTCAGTACTATCTATCTGTATGACCTCTCACCTCTCAGTGCTATCTATGCTCTGTATGGCTGACCTCTCCCCTCTCAGTGCTATCTATGCTCTGTATGGCTGACCTCTCCCCTCTCAGTGCTATCTATGCTCTGTATGGCTGACCTCTCCCCTCTCAGTGCTATCTATGCTCTGTATGGCTGACCTCTCCGATCTCAGTGCTATCAATGCTCTGTACGGCTGACCTCTCCCCTCTCAGTGCTATCTATGCTCTGTATGGCTGACCTCTCCGATCTCAGTGCTATCAATGCTCTGTACGGCTGACCTCTCCCCTCTCAGTGTTATCTATGCGCTGTATGGCTGACCTCTCACCTCTCAGTGCTATCTATGCTCTGTATGGCTGACCTCTCACCTCTCAGCGCTATCTATGCGCTGTATGGCTGACCTCTCACCTCTCAGTGCTATCTATCTGTATGACCTCTCACCTCTCAGTGCTATCTATGCTCTGTATGGCTGACCTCTCCCCTCTCAGTGCTATCTATGCTCTGTATGGCTGACCTCTCCCCTCTCAGTGCTATCTATGCACTGTATGGCTGACCTCTCACCTCTCAGCGCTATCTATGCGCTGTATGGCTGTCCTCTTCCCTCTCAGTGCTATCTATGCACTGTATGGCTGACCTCTCACCTCTCATCGCTATCTATGCGCTGTATGGCTGACCTCTCACCTCTCAGTGCAATCTATCTGTATGACCTCTCACCTCTCTGTGCTATCTATGCTCTGTATGGCTGACCTCTCCCCTCTCAGTGCTATCTATGCTCTCTATGGCTGACCTCTCAGTGCTATCTATGCACTGTATGGCTGACCTCTCCCCTCTCAGTGCTATCTATGCTCTGTATGGCTGACCTCTCACCTCTCAGTGCTATCTATGCTCTGTATGGCTGACCTCTCCCCTCTCAGTGCTATCTATGCTCTGTATGGCTGACCTCTCACCTCTCAATGCTATCTATGCGCTGTATGGCTGACCTCTCCCCTCTCAATGCTATCTATGCTCTGTATGGCTGACCTCTCCCCTCTCAGTGTTATCTATGCTCTGTACGGCTGACCTCTCACCTCTCAATGCTATCTATGCGCTGTATGGCTGACCTCTCCCCTCTCAATGCTATCTATGCTCTGTATGGCTGACCTCTCCCCTCTCAGTGCTATCTATGCTCTGTATGGCTGACCTCTCCCCTCTCAGTGATATCTATGCCCTGTATTGCTGACCTCTCACCTCTCAGTGCAATCTATGCACTGCATGGCTGACCTCTCACCTCTCAGTGCTATCTATGCTCTGTATGGCTGACCTCTCCCCTCTCAATGCTATCTATGCGCTGTATGGCTGACCTCTCACCTCTAAGTGCTATTTTTGCGCTGTATGGCTGACCTCTCCCCTCCCAGTGCTATCTATGCTCTGTACGGCTGACCTCTCCCCTCTCAGTGCTATCT
This sequence comes from Discoglossus pictus, assembly GCA_027410445.1. Classification (NCBI taxonomy): domain Eukaryota; kingdom Metazoa; phylum Chordata; class Amphibia; order Anura; family Alytidae; genus Discoglossus; species Discoglossus pictus. The sequence continues at coordinate 1,343,677 of CM050171.1, forward strand.
ATGCTCTGTACGGCTGACCTCTCCCCTCTCAGTGCTATCTATGCTCTGTACGGCTGACCTCTCCCCTCTCAGTGCTATCTATCTGTATGACCTCTCCCCTCTCAGTGCTATCTATCTGTATGACCTTTCCCTTCTCAGTGCTATCTATGCGCTGTATGGCTGACCTGTCACCTCTCAGTGCTATCTATGCTCTGTATGGCTGACCTCTCCCCTCTCAGTGCTATCTATGCACTGTATGGCTGACCTCTCACCTCTCAGCGCTATCTATGCGCTGTATGGCTGTCCTCTTCCCTCTCAGTGCTATCTATGCACTGTATGGCTGACCTCTCACCTCTCATCGCTATCTATGCGCTGTATGGCTGACCTCTCACCTCTCAGTGCAATCTATCTGTATGACCTCTCACCTCTCTGTGCTATCTATGCTCTGTATGGCTGACCTCTCCCCTCTCAGTGCTATCTATGCTCTCTATGGCTGACCTCTCAGTGCTATCTATGCACTGTATGGCTGACCTCTCCCCTCTCAGTGCTATCTATGCTCTGTATGGCTGACCTCTCACCTCTCAGTGCTATCTATGCTCTGTATGGCTGACCTCTCCCCTCTCAGTGCTATCTATGCTCTGTATGGCTGACCTCTCACCTCTCAATGCTATCTATGCGCTGTATGGCTGACCTCTCCCCTCTCAATGCTATCTATGCTCTGTATGGCTGACCTCTCCCCTCTCAGTGTTATCTATGCTCTGTACGGCTGACCTCTCACCTCTCAATGCTATCTATGCGCTGTATGGCTGACCTCTCCCCTCTCAATGCTATCTATGCTCTGTATGGCTGACCTCTCCCCTCTCAGTGCTATCTATGCTCTGTATGGCTGACCTCTCCCCTCTCAGTGATATCTATGCCCTGTATTGCTGACCTCTCACCTCTCAGTGCTATCTATGCACTGCATGGCTGACCTCTCACCTCTCAGTGCTATCTATGCTCTGTATGGCTGACCTCTCCCCTCTCAATGCTATCTATGCGCTGTATGGCTGACCTCTCACCTCTAAGTGCTATTTTTGCGCTGTATGGCTGACCTCTCCCCTCCCAGTGCTATCTATGCTCTGTACGGCTGACCTCTCCCCTCTCAGTGCTATCTATGCTCTGTACGGCTGACCTCTCCCCTCTCAGTGCTATCTATGCTCTGTACGGCTGACCTCTCCCCTCTCAGTGCTATCTATCTGTATGACCTCTCCCCTCTCAGTGCTATCTATCTGTATGACCTTTCCCTTCTCAGTGCTATCTATGCGCTGTATGGCTGACCTGTCACCTCTCAGTGCTATCTATCTGTATGACCTCTCCCCTCTCAGTGCTATCTATCTGTATGACCTTTCCCTTCTCAGTGCTATCTATAAGCTGTATGGCTGACCTCTCACCTCTCAGTGCTATCTATCTGTATGACCTCTCCCCTCTCAGTGCTATCTATGTGCTGTATGGCTGACCTCTCCCCTCCCAGTGCTATCTATGTGCTGTATGGCTGACCTCTCCCCTCTCAGTGCTATCTATGCTCTGTACGGCTGACCTCTCCCCTCTCAGTGCTATCTATGCGCTGTATGGCTGACCTCTCCCCTCTCAGTGCTATCTATGCTCTGTACGGCTGACCTCTCCCCTCTCAGTGCTATCTATCTGTATGACCTCTCCCCTCTCAGTGCTATCTATGCTCTGTATGGCTGACCTCTCCCCTCTCAGTGCTATCTATGCGCTGTATGGCTGACCTCTCCCCTCTCAGTGCTATCTATGCTCTGTACGGCTGACCTCTCCCCTCTCAGTGCTATCTATCTGTATGACCTTTCCCTTCTCAGTGCTATCTATGCGCTGTATGGCTGACCTGTCACCTCTCAGTGCTATCTATCTGTATGACCTCTCCCCTCTCAGTGCTATCTATGCGCTGTATGGCTGACCTCTCCCCTCCCAGTGCTATCTATGTGCTGTATGGCTGACTTTTCCCCTCTCAGTGCTATCTATGCTCTGTACGGCTGACCTCTCCCCTCTCAGTGCTATCTATGCGCTGTATGGCTGACCTCTCACCTCTCAGTGCTATCTATCTGTATGACCTCTCCCCTCTCAGTGCTATCTATCTGTATGACCTTTCCCTTCTCAGTGCTATCTATGCACTGCATGGCTGACCACTCACCTCTCAGTGCTATCTATGCTCTACGGCTGACCTCTCCCCTCTCACTGCTATCTATGCGCTGTATGGCTGACCTCTCTCCTCTCAGTGCTGTATGGCTGACCTCTCCCCTCTCAGTGCTATCTATGCGCTGTATGGCTGACCTCTCCCCTCTCAGTGCTATCTATGCGCTGTATGGCTGACCTCTCCCCTCTCAGTGCTATCTATGCTCTGTATGGCTGACCTCTCACCTCTCAGTGCTATCTATGCTCTGTATGGCTCACCTCTCACCTCTCAGTGCTATCTATGCTCTGTATGGCTGACCTCTCCCCTCACAGTGCTATCTATGCTCTGTACGGCTGTCCTCTCCCCTCTCAGTGCTATCTATGCTCTGTATGGCTGACCTCTCACCTCTCAGTGCTATCTATGCTCTGTACGGCTGACCTCTCAGCTCTCAGTGCTATCTTTGCTCTGTATGGCTGACCTCTCCCCTCTCAGTGCTATCTATGCGCTGTATGGCTGACCTCTACCCTCTCAGTGCTATCTATGCGCTGTATGGCTGACCTCTCCGATCTCAGTGCTATCTATGCTCTGTATGGCTGACCTCTCCGATCTCAGTGCTATCTATGCTCTGTACGGCTGACCGCTCTCCTCTCAGTGTTATCTATGCGCTGTACGGCTGACCTCTCCCCTCTCAGTACTATCTATCTGTATGACCTCTCACCTCTCAGTGCTATCTATGCTCTGTATGGCTGACCTCTCCCCTCCCAGTGCTATCTATGTGCTGTATGGCTGACCTCTCCCCTCTCAGTGCTATCTATGCTCTGTACGGCTGACCTCTCCCCTCTCAGTGCTATCTATGCGCTGTATGGCTGACCTCTCACCTCTCAGTGCTATCTATCTGTATGACCTCTCCCCTCTCAGTGCTATCTATCTGTATGACCTTTCCCTTCTCAGTGCTATCTATGCACTGCATGGCTGACCACTCACCTCTCAGTGCTATCTATGCTCTACGGCTGACCTCTCCCCTCTCACTGCTATCTATGCGCTGTATGGCTGACCTCTCTCCTCTCAGTGCTGTATGGCTGACCTCTCCCCTCTCAGTGCTATCTATGCGCTGTATGGCTGACCTCTCCCCTCTCAGTGCTATCTATGCGCTGTATGGCTGACCTCTCCCCTCTCAGTGCTATCTATGCTCTGTATGGCTGACCTCTCACCTCTCAGTGCTATCTATGCTCTGTATGGCTCACCTCTCACCTCTCAGTGCTATCTATGCTCTGTATGGCTGACCTCTCCCCTCACAGTGCTATCTATGCTCTGTACGGCTGTCCTCTCCCCTCTCAGTGCTATCTATGCTCTGTATGGCTGACCTCTCACCTCTCAGTGCTATCTATGCTCTGTACGGCTGACCTCTCAGCTCTCAGTGCTATCTTTGCTCTGTATGGCTGACCTCTCCCCTCTCAGTGCTATCTATGCGCTGTATGGCTGACCTCTCCCCTCTCAGTGCTATCTATGCGCTGTATGGCTGACCTCTCCGATCTCAGTGCTATCTATGCTCTGTATGGCTGACCTCTCCGATCTCAGTGCTATCTATGCTCTGTACGGCTGACCGCTCTCCTCTCAGTGTTATCTATGCGCTGTACGGCTGACCTCTCCCCTCTCAGTACTATCTATCTGTATGACCTCTCACCTCTCAGTGCTATCTATGCTCTGTATGGCTGACCTCTCCCCTCTCAGTGCTATCTATGCTCTGTATGGCTGACCTCTCCCCTCTCAGTGCTATCTATGCTCTGTATAGCTGACCTCTCCCATCTCAGTGCTATCTATGCTCTGTATGGCTGACCTCTCCGATCTCAGTGCTATCAATGCTCTGTACGGCTGACCTCTCCCCTCTCAGTGCTATCTATGCTCTGTATGGCTGACCTCTCCGATCTCAGTGCTATCAATGCTCTGTACGGCTGACCTCTCCCCTCTCAGTGTTATCTATGCGCTGTATGGCTGACCTCTCACCTCTCAGTGCTATCTATGCTCTGTATGGCTGACCTCTCACCTCTCAGTGCTATCTATGCGCTGTATGGCTGACCTCTCACCTCTCAGTGCTATCTATCTGTATGACCTCTCACCTCTCAGTGCTATCTATGCTCTGTATGGCTGACCTCTCCCCTCTCAGTGCTATCTATGCTCTGTATGGCTGACCTCTCCCCTCTCAGTGCTATCTATGCACTGTATGGCTGACCTCTCACCTCTCAGCGCTATCTATGCGCTGTATGGCTGTCCTCTTCCCTCTCAGTGCTATCTATGCACTGTATGGCTGACCTCTCACCTCTCATCGCTATCTATGCGCTGTATGGCTGACCTCTCACCTCTCAGTGCTATCTATCTGTATGACCTCTCACCTCTCTGTGCTATCTATGCTCTGTATGGCTGACCTCTCCCCTCTCAGTGCTATCTATGCTCTCTATGGCTGACCTCTCAGTGCTATCTATGCACTGTATGGCTGACCTCTCCCCTCTCAGTGCTATCTATGCTCTGTATGGCTGACCTCTCACCTCTCAGTGCTATCTATGCTCTGTATGGCTGACCTCTCCCCTCTCAGTGCTATCTATGCTCTGTATGGCTGACCTCTCACCTCTCAATGCTATCTATGCGCTGTATGGCTGACCTCTCCCCTCTCAATGCTATCTATGCTCTGTATGGCTGACCTCTCCCCTCTCAGTGTTATCTATGCTCTGTACGGCTGACCTCTCACCTCTCAATGCTATCTATGCGCTGTATGGCTGACCTCTCCCCTCTCAATGCTATCTATGCTCTGTATGGCTGACCTCTCCCCTCTCAGTGCTATTTATGCTCTGTATGGCTGACCTCTCCCCTCTCAGTGATATCTATGCCCTGTATTGCTGACCTCTCACCTCTCAGTGCTATCTATGCACTGCATGGCTGACCTCTCACCTCTCAGTGCTATCTATGCTCTGTATGGCTGACCTCTCCCCTCTCAATGCTATCTATGCGCTGTATGGCTGACCTCTCACCTCTAAGTGCTATTTTTGCGCTGTATGGCTGACCTCTCCCCTCCCAGTGCTATCTATGCTCTGTACGGCTGACCTCTCCCCTCTCAGTGCTATCTATGCTCTGTATGGCTGACCTCTCCCCTCTCAGTGCTATCTATGCTCTGTACATCTGACCTCTCCCCTCTCAGTGCTATCTATCTGTATGACCTCTCCCCTCTCAGTGCTATCTATCTGTATGACCTTTCCCTTCTCAGTGCTATCTATGCGCTGTATGGCTGACCTGTCACCTCTCAGTGCTATCTATCTGTATGACCTCTCCCCTCTCAGTGCTATCTATCTGTATGACCTTTCCCTTCTCAGTGCTATCTATAAGCTGTATGGCTGACCTCTCACCTCTCAGTGCTATCTATCTGTATGACCTCTCCCCTCTCAGTGCTATCTATGCGCTGTATGGCTGACCTCTCCCCTCCCAGTGCTATCTATGTGCTGTATGGCTGACCTCTCCCCTCTCAGTGCTATCTATGCTCTGTACGGCTGACCTCTCCCCTCTCAGTGCTATCTATGCGCTGTATGGCTGACCTCTCACCTCTCAGTGCTATCTATCTGTATGACCTCTCCCCTCTCAGTGCTATCTATCTGTATGACCTTTCCCTTCTCAGTGCTATCTATGCACTGCATGGCTGACCACTCACCTCTCAGTGCTATCTATGCTCTACGGCTGACCTCTCCCCTCTCACTGCTATCTATGCGCTGTATGGCTGACCTCTCTCCTCTCAGTGCTGTATGGCTGACCTCTCCCCTCTCAGTGCTATCTATGCTCTGTATGGCTGACCTCTCCCCTCTCAGTGCTATCATTGCTCTGTATTGCTGACCTCTCCTTTCTCAGTGCTATCTATGCTCTGTACGGCTGTCCTCTCCCCTCTCAGTGCTATCTATGCTCTGTATGGCTGACCTCTCACCTCTCAGTGCTATCTATGCTCTGTACGGCTGACCTCTCAGCTCTCAGTGCTATCTTTGCTCTGTATGGCTGACCTCTCCCCTCTCAGTGCTATCTATGCGCTGTATGGCTGACCTCTACCCTCTCAGTGCTATCTATGCGCTGTATGGCTGACCTCTCCGATCTCAGTGCTATCTATGCTCTGTATGGCTGAACTCTCCGATCTCAGTGCTATCTATGCTCTGTACGGCTGACCGCTCTCCTCTCAGTGTTATCTATGCGCTGTACGGCTGACCTCTCCCCTCTCAGTACTATCTATCTGTATGACCTCTCAGTGCTATCTATGCTCTGTATGGCTGACCTCTCCCCTCTCAGTGCTATCTATGCTCTGTATGGCTGACCTCTCCCCTCTCAGTGCTATCTATGCTCTGTATGGCTGACCTCTCCGATCTCAGTGCTATCAATGCTCTGTACGGCTGACCTCTCCCCTCTCAGTGCTATCTATGCTCTGTATGGCTGACCTCTCCGATCTCAGTGCTATCAATGCTCTGTACGGCTGACCTCTCCCCTCTCAGTGTTATCTATGCGCTGTATTGCTGACCTCTCACCTCTCAGTGCTATCTATGCTCTGTATGGCTGACCTCTCACCTCTCAGCGCTATCTATGCGCTGTATGGCTGACCTCTCACCTCTCAGTGCTATCTATCTGTATGACCTCTCACCTCTCAGTGCTATCTATGCTCTGTATGGCTGACCTCTCCCCTCTCAGTGCTATCTATGCTCTGTATGGCTGACCTCTCCCCTCTCAGTGCTATCTATGCACTGTATGGCTGACCTCTCACCTCTCAGCGCTATCTATGCGCTGTATGGCTGTCCTCTTCCCTCTCAGTGCTATCTATGCACTGTATGGCTGACCTCTCACCTCTCATCACTATCTATGCGCTGTATGGCTGACCTCTCACCTCTCAGTGCTATCTATCTGTATGACCTCTCACCTCTCTGTGCTATCTATGCTCTGTATGGCTGACCTCTCCCCTCTCAGTGCTATCTATGCTCTCTATGGCTGACCTCTCAGTGCTATCTATGCACTGTATGGCTGACCTCTCCCCTCTCAGTGCTATCTATGCTCTGTATGGCTGACCTCTCACCTCTCAGTGCTATCTATGCTCTGTATGGCTGACCTCTCCCCTCTCAGTGCTATCTATGCTCTGTATGGCTGACCTCTCACCTCTCAATGCTATCTATGCGCTGTATGGCTGACCTCTCCCCTCTCAATGCTATCTATGCTTTGTATGGCTGACCTCTCCCCTCTCAGTGTTATCTATGCTCTGTACGGCTGACCTCTCAATGCTATCTATGCGCTGTATGGCTGACCTCTCCCCTCTCAGTGCTATCTATGCTCTGTATGGCTGACCTCTCCCCTCTCAGTGCTATCTATGCTCTGTATGGCTGACCTCTCCCCTCTCAGTGATATCTATGCCCTGTATTGCTGACCTCTCACCTCTCAGTGCTATCTATGCACTGCATGGCTGACCTCTCACCTCTCAGTGCTATCTATGCTCTGTATGGCTGACCTCTCCCCTCTCAATGCTATCTATGCGCTGTATGGCTGACCTCTCCCCTCCCAGTGCTATCTATGCTCTGTACGGCTGACCTCTCCCCTCTCAGTGCTATCTATGCGCTGTATGGCTGACCTCTCCCCTCTCAGTGCTATCTATGCTCTGTACGGCTGACCTCTCCCCTCTCAGTGCTATCTATCTGTATGACCTCTCCCCTCTCAGTGCTATCTATCTGTATGACCTTTCCCTTCTCAGTGCTATCTATGCGCTGTATGGCTGACCTGTCACCTCTCAGTGCTATCTATCTGTATGACCTCTCCCCTCTCAGTGCTATCTATCTGTATGACCTTTCCCTTCTCAGTGCTATCTATAAGCTGTATGGCTGACCTCTCACCTCTCAGTGCTATCTATCTGTATGACCTCTCCCCTCTCAGTGCTATCTATGCGCTGTATGGCTGACCTCTCCCCTCCCAGTGCTATCTATGTGCTGTATGGCTGACCTCTCCCCTCTCAGTGCTATCTATGCTCTGTACGGCTGACCTCTCCCCTCTCAGTGCTATCTATGCGCTGTATGGCTGACCTCTCACCTCTCAGTGCTATCTATCTGTATGACCTCTCCCCTCTCAGTGCTATCTATCTGTATGACCTTTCCCTTCTCAGTGCTATCTATGCACTGCATGGCTGACCACTCACCTCTCAGTGCTATCTATGCTCTACGGCTGACCTCTCCCCTCTCACTGCTATCTATGCGCTGTATGGCTGACCTCTCTCCTCTCAGTGCTGTATGGCTGACCTCTCCCCTCTCAGTGCTATCTATGCTCTGTATGGCTGACCTCTCCCCTCTCAGTGCTATCTATGCTCTGTATGGCTGACCTCTCCCCTCTCAGTGCTATCATTGCTCTGTATTGCTGACCTCTCCTTTCTCAGTGCTATCTATGCGCTGTATGGCTGACCTCTCCCCTCTCAGTGCTATCTATGCGCTGTATGGCTGACCTCTCCCCTCTCAGTGCTATCTATGCTCTGTATGGCTGACCTCTCACCTCTCAGTGCTATCTATGCTCTGTATGGCTCACCTCTCACCTCTCAGTGCTATCTATGCTCTGTATGGCTGACCTCTCACCTCTCAGTGCTATCTATGCTCTGTATGGCTGACCTCTCACCTCTCAGTGCTATCTATGCGCTGTATGGCTGACCTCTCCCCTCACAGTGCTATCTATGCTCTGTATGGCTGTCCTCTCCCCTCTCAGTGCTATCTATGCTCTGTATGGCTGACCTCTCACCTCTCAGTGCTATCTATGCTCTGTACGGCTGACCTCTCAGCTCTCAGTGCTATCTTTGCTCTGTATGGCTGACCTCTCCCCTCTCAGTGCTATCTATGCGCTGTATGGCTGACCTCTACCCTCTCAGTGCTATCTATGCGCTGTATGGCTGACCTCTCAGCTCTCAGTGCTATCTTTGCTCTGTATGGCTGACTTCTCCCCTCTCAGTGCTATCTATGCGCTGTATGGCTGACCTCTACCCTCTCAGTGTTATCTATGCGCTGTATGGCTGACCTCTCACCTCTCAGTGCTATCTATGCTCTGTATGGCTGACCTCTCACCTCTCAGCGCTATCTATGCGCTGTATGGCTGACCTCTCACCTCTCAGTGCTATCTTTCTGTATGACCTCTCACCTCTCAGTGCTATCTATGCTCTGTACGGCTGACCTCTCCCCTCTCAGTGCTATCTATGCTCTGTATGGCTGACCTCTCCCCTCTCAGTGCTATCTATGCACTGTATGGCTGACCTCTCACCTCTCAGCGCTATCTATGCGCTGTATGGCTGTCCTCTTCCCTCTCAGTGCTATCTATGCTCTGTATGGCTGACCTCTCCCCTCTCAGTGCTATCTATGCTCTCTATGGCTGACCTCTCAGTGCTATCTATGCACTGTATGGCTGACCTCTCCCCTCTCAGTACTATCTATGCTCTGTATGGCTGACCTCTCACCTCTCAGTGCTATCTATGCTCTGTATGGCTGACCTCTCCCCTCTCAGTGCTATCTATGCTCTGTATGGCTGACCTCTCACCTCTCAATGCTATCTATGCGCTGTATGGCTGACCTCTCCCCTCTCAATGCTATCTATGCTCTGTATGGCTGACCTCTCCCCTCTCAGTGTTATCTATGCTCTGTACGGCTGACCTCTCACCTCTCAATGCTATCTATGCGCTGTATGGCTGACCTCTCCCCTCTCAATGCTATCTATGCTCTGTATGGCTGACCTCTCCCCTCTCAGTGCTATCTATGCTCTGTATGGCTGACCTCTCCCCTCTCAGTGATATCTATGCCCTGTATTGCTGACCTCTCACCTCTCAGTGCTATCTATGCACTGCATGGCTGACCTCTCACCTCTCAGTGCTATCTATGCTCTGTATGGCTGACCTCTCCCCTCTCAATGCTATCTATGCGCTGTATGGCTGACCTCTCACCTCTAAGTGCTATTTTTGCGCTGTATGGCTGACCTCTCCCCTCCCAGTGCTATCTATGCTCTGTACGGCTGACCTCTCCCCTCTCAGTGCTATCTATGCGCTGTATGGCTGACCTCTCCCCTCTCAGTGCTATCTATGCTCTGTACGGCTGACCTCTCCCCTCTCAGTGCTATCTATCTGTATGACCTCTCCCCTCTCAGTGCTATCTATCTGTATGACCTTTCCCTTCTCAGTGCTATCTATGCGCTGTATGGCTGACCTGTCACCTCTCAGTGCTATCTATCTGTATGACCTCTCCCCTCTCAGTGCTATCTATCTGTATGACCTTTCCCTTCTCAGTGCTATCTATAAGCTGTATGGCTGACCTCTCACCTCTCAGTGCTATCTATCTGTATGACCTCTCCCCTCTCAGTGCTATCTATGCGCTGTATGGCTGACCTCTCCCCTCCCAGTGCTATCTATGTGCTGTATGGCTGACCTCTCCCCTCTCAGTGCTATCTATGCTCTGTATGGCTGACCTCTCCCCTCTCAGTGCTATCTATGCGCTGTATGGCTGACCTCTCACCTCTCAGTGCTATCTATCTGTATGACCTCTCCCCTCTCAGTGCTATCTATCTGTATGACCTTTCCCTTCTCAGTGCTATCTATGCACTGCATGGCTGACCACTCACCTCTCAGTGCTATCTATGCTCTACGGCTGACCTCTCCCCTCTCACTGCTATCTATGCGCTGTATGGCTGACCTCTCTCCTCTCAGTGCTGTACGGCTGACCTCTCCCCTCTCAGTGCTATCTATGCTCTGTATGGCTGACCTCTCCCCTCTCAGTGCTATCATTGCTCTGTATTGCTGACCTCTCCTTTCTCAGTGCTATCTATGCTCTGTACGGCTGTCCTCTCCCCTCTCAGTGCTATCTATGCTCTGTATGGCTGACCTCTCACCTCTCAGTGCTATCTATGCTCTGTACGGCTGACCTCTCAGCTCTCAGTGCTATCTTTGCTCTGTATGGCTGACCTCTCCCCTCTCAGTGCTATCTATGCGCTGTATGGCTGACCTCTACCCTCTCAGTGCTATCAATGCGCTGTATGGCTGACCTCTCCGATCTCAGTGCTATCTATGCTCTGTATGGCTGACCTCTCCGATCTCAGTGCTATCTATGCTCTGTACGGCTGACCGCTCTCCTCTCAGTGTTATCTATGCGCTGTACGGCTGACCTCTCCCCTCTCAGTACTATCTATCTGTATGACCTCTCAGTGCTATCTATGCTCTGTATGGCTGACCTCTCCCCTCTCAGTGCTATCTATGCTCTGTATGGCTGACCTCTCCCCTCTCAGTGCTATCTATGCTCTGTATGGCTGACCTCTCCGATCTCAGTGCTATCAATGCTCTGTACGGCTGACCTCTCCCCTCTCAGTGCTATCTATGCTCTGTATGGCTGACCTCTCCGATCTCAGTGCTATCAATGCTCTGTACGGCTGACCTCTCCCCTCTCAGTGTTATCTATGCGCTGTATTGCTGACCTCTCACCTCTCAGTGCTATCTATGCTCTGTATGGCTGACCTCTCACCTCTCAGCGCTATCTATGCGCTGTATGGCTGACCTCTCACCTCTCAGTGCTATCTATCTGTATGACCTCTCACCTCTCAGTGCTATCTATGCTCTGTATGGCTGACCTCTCCCCTCTCAGTGCTATCTATACTCTGTATGGCTGACCTCTCCCCTCTCAGTGCTATCTATGCACTGTATGGCTGACCTCTCACCTCTCAGCGCTATCTATGCGCTGTATGGCTGTCCTCTTCCCTCTCAGTGCTATCTATGCACTGTATGGCTGACCTCTCACCTCTCATCGCTATGTATGCGCTGTATGGCTGACCTCTCACCTCTCAGTGCTATCTATCTGTATGACCTCTCACCTCTCTGTGCTATCTATGCTCTGTATGGCTGACCTCTCCCCTCTCAGTGCTATCTATGCTCTCTATGGCTGACCTCTCAGTGCTATCTATGCTCTGTATGGCTGACCTCTCCCCTCTCAGTGCTATCTATGCTCTGTATGGCTGACCTCTCACCTCTCAGTGCTATCTATGCTCTGTATGGCTGACCTCTCCCCTCTCAGTGCTATCTATGCTCTGTATGGCTGACCTCTCACCTCTCAATGCTATCTATGCGCTGTATGGCTGACCTCTCCCCTCTCAATGCTATCTATGCTCTGTATGGCTGACCTCTCCCCTCTCAGTGTTATCTATGCTCTGTACGGCTGACCTCTCACCTCTCAATGCTATCTATGCGCTGTATGGCTGACCTCTCCCCTCTCCATGCTATCTATGCTCTGTATGGCTGACCTCTCCCCTCTCAGTGCTATCTATGCTCTGTATGGCTGACCTCTCCCCTCTCAGTGATATCTATGCCCTGTATTGCTGACCTCTCACCTCTCAGTGCTATCTATGCACTGCATGGCTGACCTCTCACCTCTCAGTGCTATCTATGCTCTGTATGGCTGACCTCTCCCCTCTCAGTGCTATCTATGCGCTGTATGGCTGACCTCTCCCCTCCCAGTGCTATCTATGCTCTGTACGGCTGACCTCTCCCCTCTCAGTGCTATCTATGCGCTGTATGGCTGACCTCTCCCCTCTCAGTGCTATCTATGCTCTGTACGGCTGACCTCTCCCCTCTCAGTGCTATCTATCTGTATGACCTCTCCCCTCTCAGTGCTATCTATCTGTATGACCTTTCCCTTCTCAGTGCTATCTATGCGCTGTATGGCTGACCTGTCACCTCTCAGTGCTATCTATCTGTATGACCTCTCCCCTCTCAGTGCTATCTATCTGTATGACCTTTCCCTTCTCAGTGCTATCTATAAGCTGTATGGCTGACCTCTCACCTCTCAGTGCTATCTATCTGTATGACCTCTCCCCTCTCAGTGATATCTATGCGCTGTATGGCTGACCTCTCCCCTCCCAGTGCTATCTATGTGCTGTATGGCTGACCTCTCCCCTCTCAGTGCTATCTATGCTCTGTACGGCTGACCTCTCCCCTCTCAGTGCTATCTATGCGCTGTATGGCTGACCTCTCCCCTCTCAGTGCTATCTATGCGCTGTATGGCTGACCTCTCCCCTCTCAGTGCTATCTATGCTCTGTATGGCTGACCTCTAACCTCTCAGTGCTATCTATGCTCTGTATGGCTCACCTCTTACCTCTCAGTGCTATCTATGCTCTGTATGGCTGACCTCTCACCTTTCAGTGCTATCTATGCTCTGTATGGCTGACCTCTCACCTCTCAGTGCTATCTATGCGCTGTATGGCTGACCTCTCCCCTCACAGTGCTATCTATGCTCTGTACGGCTGTCCTCTCCCCTCTCAGTGCTATCTATGCTCTGTATGGCTGACCTCTCACCTCTCAGTGCTATCTATGCTCTGTACGGCTGACCTCTCAGCTCTCAGTGCTATCTTTGCTCTGTATGGCTGACCTCTCCCCTCTCAGTGCTATCTATGCGCTGTATGGCTGACCTCTACCCTCTCAGTGCTATCTATGCGCTGTATGGCTGACCTCTCCGATCTCAGTGCTATCTATGCTCTGTATGGCTGACCTCTCCGATCTCAGTGCTATCTATGCTCTGTACGGCTGACCGCTCTCCTCTCAGTGTTATCTATGCGCTGTACGGCTGACCTCTCCCCTCTCAGTGCTATCTATCTGTATGACCTCTCACCTCTCAGTGCTATCTATGCTCTGTATGGCTGACCTCTCCCCTCTCAGTGCTATCTATGCTCTGTATGGCTGACCTCTCCCCTCTCAGTGCTATCTATGCTCTGTATGGCTGACCTCTCCCCTCTCAGTGCTATCTATGCTCTGTATGGCTGACCTCTCCGATCTCAGTGCTATCAATGCTCTGTACGGCTGACCTCTCCCCTCTCAGTGCTATCTATGCTCTGTATGGCTGACCTCTCCGATCTCAGTGCTATCAATGCTCTGTACGGCTGACCTCTCCCCTCTCAGTGTTATCTATGTGCTGTATGGCTGACCTCTCACCTCTCAGTGCTATCTATGCTCTGTATGGCTGACCTCTCACCTCTCAGCGCTATCTATGCGCTGTATGGCTGACCTCTCACCTCTCAGTGCTATCTATCTGTATGACCTCTCACCTCTCTGTGGTATCTATGCTCTGTATGGCTGACCTCTCCCCTCTCAGTGCTATCTATGCTCTCTATGGCTGACCTCTCAGTGCTATCTATGCACTGTATGGCTGACCTCTCCCCTCTCAGTGCTATCTATGCACTGTATGGCTGACCTCTCACCTCTCTGCGCTATCTATGCGCTGTATGGCTGTCCTCTTCCCTCTCAGTGCTATCTATGCGCTGTATGGCTGTCCTCTCCCTCTCAGTGCTATCTATGCACTGTATGGCTGACCTCTCACCTCTCAGTGCTATCTATGCGCTGTATGGCTGACCTCTCCTCTCAGTGCTATCTATGCTCTGTATGGCTGACCTCTCCCTCTCTGTGCTTCTAGGCACTGTATGGCTGACCTCTCACCTCTCAGGCTATCTATGCTCTGTAAGGCTGACCTCCCTCTGGTGTCTTTCTTTAGGCTGTCTCCCCTCTCTAGGTCTCTGCGCTGTAAGGCTGACTCCCTCTTTGGGCTTTACTCTGTAGGGGTCTCCTCTTTGGGTCTCTTCTTTGAGGTCTCCACTTTCTGAGGTCTCTGTGCTGTAAGGCTGGTCTCCCTCTCAGGGTCTCTGTGCTGTAGGCTGGTCTCCTCTCTGGGGTCTCTGTGCTATGAGGCTGGTCTCCCTCTTTGGGGTCTCTGTGCTGTGAGGCTGGTCTCCCCTCTCTGGGGTCTCTGTGCTGTGAGGCTGGTCTCCCCTCTCTGGGGTCTCTGTGCTGTGAGGCTGGTCTCCCCTCTCTGGGGTCTCTGTGCTGTGAGGCTGGTCTCCCCTCTCTGGGGTCTCTGTGCTGTGA
The DNA here is from genome assembly GCA_027410445.1 of Discoglossus pictus. NCBI lineage: Eukaryota > Metazoa > Chordata > Amphibia > Anura > Alytidae > Discoglossus > Discoglossus pictus. Next base: position 1,358,737 of record CM050171.1, read on the forward strand.
GGCTGGTCTCCCATCTCTATGGTCTCTGTGCTATGAGGCTGATATCCCCTCTCTGGGGTCTCTGTGCTGTGAGGCTGGTCTCCCATCTCTATGGTCTCTGTGCTATGAGGCTGATATCCCCTCTCTGGGGTCTCTGTGCTGTGAGGCTGGTCTCCCCTCTCTGGGGTCTCTGTGCTGTGAGCCTGGTCTCCCCTCTCTGGGGTCTCTATGCTGTGAGCCTGGTCTCCCCTCTCTGGGGTCTCTGTGCTGTGCGGCTGGTCTCCCCTCTCTGGGGTCTCTGTGCTGTGAGGCTGGTCTCCCCTCTCTGGGGTCTCTGTGCTGTGAGGCTGATCTCCCCTCTCTGGGGTCTCTGTGCTGTGAGGCTGGTCTCCCCTCTCTACGGTCTCTGTGGTGTGAGGCTGGTCTCCCCTCTCTGGGGTCTCTGTGCTGTGAGGCTGATCTCCCCTCTCTGGTGTCTCTGTGCTGTGAGGCTGGTCTCCCCTCTCTGGGGTCTCTATGCTGTGAGGCTGATCTCCCCTCTCTGGGGTCTCTATGCTGTGAGGCTGGTCTCCTCTCTCTGGGGTCTCTGTGCTGTGAGGCTGGTCTCCCCTCTCTGGGGTCTCTATGTTGTGAGGCTGATCTCCCCTTTCTGGGGTCTCTATGCTGTGAGGCTGGTCTCCCCTCTCTAGGGTCTCTATGCTTTGAGGCTGGTCTCCTCTCTCTGGGGTCTCTGTGCTGTGAGGTTAGTCTCCCCTCCCTGGGGTCTCTGTGCTGTGAGGCTGGCCTCCCCTCCCTGGTGTCTCTATGCTGTGAGGCTGATCTCCCCTCACTGGGGTCTCTGTTCTGTGAGGCTGGTCTCCTCTCTCTGGGGTCTCTATGCTGTGAGGGTGATTTCCCCTCTCTGGGGTCTCTGTTCTGTGAGGCTGGTCTCCTCTCTCTGGGGTCTCTATGCTGTAAGGCTGATCTCCCCTCTCTGGGGTCTCTGTTCTGTGAGGCTGGTCTCCTCTCTCTGGGGTCTCTGTGCTGTAAGGCTGGTCTCCCCTCTCTGGTGTCTCTGTGCTGTGAGGCTGGTCTCCCCTCACTGGGGTCTCTGTTCTGTGAGGCTGGTCTCCACTCTCTGGGGTCTCTGTGCTGTGAGGCTGGTCTCCCCTCTCTACGGTCTCTGCTGTGAGGCTGGTCTCCCCTCTCTGGGGTCTCTCTGCTGTGAGGCTGGTCTCCCCTCCCTGGTGTCTCTGTGCTGTGAGGCTGGTCTCCCCTCCCTGGGGTCTCTGTGCTGTGAGGCTGGTCTCCCCTCTCTGGGGTCTCTGTGCTGTGAGGCTGATCTCCCCTCTCTGGGGTCTCTGTGCTGTGAGGCTGGTCTCCCCTCTCTGGGGTCTCTGTGCTGTGAGGCTGGTCTCTCCTCCCTGGGGTCTCTGTTCTGTGAGGCTGGTCTCCCCTCTCTGGGGTCTCTGTGCTGTGCGGCTGGTCTCCCCTCTCTGGGGTCTCTGTGCTGTGAGGCTGTTCTCCCCTCTCTGGGGTCTCTATGCTGTGAGGCTGATCTCCCCTCACTGGGGTCTCTGTTCTGTGAGGCTGGTCTCCCCTCTCTGGGGTCTCTGTGCTGTAAGGCTGGTCTCTCCTCCCTGGGGTCTCTGTGCTGTGAGGCTGGTCTCCCCTCTCTGGGGTCTCTGTGCTGTGAGGCTGGTCTCCACTCTCTGGGGTCTCTGTGCTGTGAGGCTGGTCTCCCCTCTCTGGGGTCTCTGTGCTGTGAGGCTGGTCTCCCCTCTCTGGGGTCTCTGTGCTGTGAGGCTGGTCTCCCCTCTCTGGGGTCTCTGTCCTGTAAGGCTGGTCTCCCCTCCCTGGGGTCTCTGTGCTGTGAGGCTGGCCTCCCCTCCCTGGGGTCTCTGTGCTGTGAGGCTGGTCTCCCCTCTCTGGGGTCTCTATGCTGTGAGGCTGGTCTCCCCTCTCTGGGGTCTCTGTGCTGTGAGGCTGGTCTCCCCTCTCTGGGGTCTCTGTGCTGTGAGGCTGGTCTTCCCTCTCTGGGGTCTCTGTGCTGTGAGGCTGATCTCCCCTCTCTGGGGTCTCTGTGCTGTGAGGCTGGTCTCTCCTCCCTGGGGTCTCTGTTCTGTGAGGCTGATCTCCCCTCTCTGGGGTCTCTGTGCTGTGAGGCTGATCTCCCCTCTCTGGGGTCTCTGTGCTGTGAGGCTGGTCTCCTCTCTCTGGGGTTTCTGTTCTGTGAGGCTGGTCTCCTCTCTCTGGGGTCTCTGTGCTGTGAGGCTGGTCTCCCCTCTCTTGGGTCTCTGTGCTGTGAGGCTGATCTCCCCTCTCTGGGGTCTCTGTGCTGTGAGGCTGGTCTCCCCTCTCTGGGGTCTCTGTGCTGTGAGGCTTGTCTCCCCTCTCTGGGGTCTCTGTGCTGTGAGGCTGGTCTCCCCTCTCTTGGGTCTCTGCTGTGAGGCTGGTCTCCCCTCTCTGGGGTCTCTGTGCTGTGAGGCTGGTCTCCCCTCTCTGGGGTCTCTGTGCTGTGAGGCTGGTCTCCTCTCTCTGGTGTCTCTGTGCTGTGAGGCTGGTCTCCCCTCTCTGGTGTCTCTGTGCTGTGAGGCTGGTCTTCCCTCTCTGGGGTCTCTGTGCTGTGAGGCTGTTCTCCCCTCTCTGGGGTCTCTATGCTGTGAGGCTGATCTCCCCTCACTGGGGTCTCTGTTCTGTGAGGTTGGTCTCCCCTCTCTGGGGTCTCTGTGCTGTAAGGCTGGTCTCTCCTCCCTGGGGTCTCTGTGCTGTGAGGCTGGTCTCCCCTCTCTGGGGTCTCTGTGCTGTGAGGCTGGTCTCCCCTCTCTGGGGTCTCTGTGCTGTGAGGCTGGTCTCCCCTCTCTGGGGTCTCTGTGCTGTGAGGCTGGTCTCCCTTCTCTGGGGTCTCTGTGCTGTGAGGCTGGTCTCCCCTCTCTGGGGTCTCTGTGCTGTAAGGCTGGTCTCCCCTCCCTGGGGTCTCTGTGCTGTGAGGCTGGCCTCCCCTCCCTGGGGTCTCTGTGCTGTGAGGCTGGTCTCCCCTCTCTGGGGTCTCTATGCTGTGAGGCTGGTCTCCCCTCTCTGGTGTCTCTGTGCTGTGAGGCTGGTCTCCCCTCTCTGGGGTCTCTGTGCTGTGAGGCTGGTCTTCCCTCTCTGGGGTCTCTGTGCTGTGAGGCTGATCTCCCCTCTCTGGGGTCTCTGTGCTGTGAGGCTGGTCTCTCCTCCCTGGGGTCTCTGTTCTGTGAGGCTGATCTCCCCTCTCTGGGGTCTCTGTGCTGTGAGGCTGATCTCCCCTCTCTGGGGTCTCTGTGCTGTGAGGCTGGTCTCCTCTCTCTGGGGTTTCTGTTCTGTGAGGCTGGTCTCCCCTCTCTGGGGTCTCTGTGCTGTGAGGCTGGTCTCCCCTCTCTTGGGTCTCTGTGCTGTGAGGCTGATCTCCCCTCTCTGGGGTCTCTGTGCTGTGAGGCTGGTCTCCCCTCTCTGGGGTCTCTGTGCTGTGAGGCTGGTCTCCTCTCTCTGGGGTCTCTGTGCTGTGAGGCTGGTCTCCCCTCTCTTGGGTCTCTGCTGTGAGGCTGGTCTCCCCTCTCTGGGGTCTCTGTGCTGTGAGGCTGATCTCCCCTCTCTGGGGTCTCTGTGCTGTGAGGCTGGTCTCCTCTCTCTGGGGTCTCTGTGCTGTGAGGCTGGTCTCCCCTCTCTTGGGTCTCTGCTGTGAGGCTGGTCTCCCCTCTCTGGGGTCTCTGTACCGTAAGGCCGATCTCCACTCTCTGGGCTCACTGTTCTGTGAAGCTGGTCTCCCCTCTCTGGGGTCTCTATGCTGTGAGGCTGGTCTCCCCTCTCTGGGGTCTCTGTTCTGTGAGGCTGGTCTCCCCTCTCTGGGGTCTCTGTGCTGTGAGGCTTTTCTGGGGGTCTCTGTGCTGTAAGGCTGATCTCCCCTCTCTGGGGTCTCTGTGCTGTGAGGCTGATCTCCCATCTCTGGGGTCTTTGTGCTGTGAGGCTGGTCTCCCCTCTCTGGGGTCTCTGTGCTGTGAGGCTGGTCTCCCCTCTCTGGGGTCTCTGTGCTGTGAGGCTGGTCTCCTCTCTCTGGGGTCTCTGTGCTGTGAGGCTGGTCTCCCCTCTCTACGGTCTCTGCTGTGTGGCTGGTCTCCCCTCTCTGGGATCTCTGTGCTGTGAGGCTGGTCTCCCCTCTCTGGGGTCTCTGTGCTGTGAGGCTGGTCTCCCCTCCCTGGTATCTCTGTACTGTGAGGCTGGTCTCCCCTCCCTGGGGTCTCTGTGCTGTGAGGCTGGTCTCCCCTCTCTGGGGTCTCTGTGCTGTGAGGCTGATCTCCCCTCTCTGGGGTCTCTGTGCTGTGAGGCTGGTCTCCCCTCTCTGGGGTCTCTGTGCTGTGAGGCTGGTCTCTCCTCCCTGGGGTCTCTGTTCTGTGAGGCTGGTCTCCCCTCTCTGGGGTCTCTGTGCTGTGCGGCTGGTCTCCCCTCTCTGGGGTCTCTGTGCTGTGAGGCTGTTCTCCCCTCTCTGGGGTCTCTATGCTGTGAGGCTGTTCTCCCCTCACTGGGGTCTCTGTTCTGTGAGGCTGGTCTCCTCTCTCTGGGGTCTCTGTGCTGTAAGGCTGGTCTCTCCTCCCTGGGGTCTCTGTGCTGTGAGGCTGGTCTCCCCTCTCTGGGGTCTCTGTGCTGTGAGGCTGGTCTCCCCTCTCTGGGGTCTCTGTGCTGTGAGGCTGGTCTCCCCTCTCTGGGGTCTCTGTGCTGTGAGGCTGGTCTCCCCTCTCTGGGGTCTCTGTCCTGTAAGGCTGGTCTCCCCTCCCTGGGGTCTCTGTGCTGTGAGGCTGGCCTCCCCTCCCTGGGGTCTCTGTGCTGTGAGGCTGGTCTCCCCTCTCTGGGGTCTCTATGCTGTGAGGCTGGTCTCCCCTCTCTGGGATCTCTGTGCTGTGAGGCTGGTCTCCCCTCTCTGGGGTCTCTGTGCTGTGAGGCTGGTCTCCCCTCTCTGGTGTCTCTGTGCTGTGAGGCTGGTCTCCCCTCTCTGGTGTCTCTGTGCTGTGAGGCTGGTCTTCCCTCTCTGGGGTCTCTGTGCTGTGAGGCTGATCTCCCCTCTCAGGGGTCTCTGTGCTGTGATGCTGGTCTCTCCTCCCTGGGGTCTCTGTTCTGTGAGGCTGATCTCCCCTCTCTGGGGTCTCTGTGCTGTGAGGCTGATCTCCCCTCTCTGGGGTCTCTGTGCTGTGAGGCTGGTCTCCCCTCTCTTGGGTCTCTGCTGTGAGGCTGGTCTCCCCTCTCTGGGGTCTCTGTACCGTAAGGCCGATCTCCACTCTCTGTGGTATCTGTGCTGTGAGGGTGGTCTCCACTCTCTGGGGTCTCTATGCTGTGAGGCTGGTCTCCCCTCTCTGGGGTCTCTGTGCTGTGAGGCTGGTCTCCCCTCTCTGGGGTCTCTGTGCTGTGAGGCTTTTCTGGGGGTCTCTGTGCTGTAAGGCTGATCTCCCCTCTCTGGGGTCTCTGTGCTGTGAGGCTGATCTCCCCTCTCTGGGGTCTCTGTGCTGTGAGGCTGGTCTCCCCTCTCTGGGGTCTCTGTGCTGTGAGGCTGGTCTCCTCTCTCTGGGGTCTCTGTGCTGTGAGGCTGGCCTCCCCTCCCTGGGGTCTCTGTGCTGTGAGGCTGGTCTCCCCTCCCTGTGGTCTCTGTTCTGTGAGGCTGGTCTCCCCTCCCTGGGGTCTCTGTGCTGTGAGGCTGGTCTCCCCTCTCTGGGGTCTCTGTGCTGTGAGGCTGGTCTCCCCTCTCTAGGGTCTCTGTGCTGTGAGGCTGGTCTCCCCTCTCTGGGGTCTCTGTGCTGTGAGGCTGGTCTACCCTCCCTGGGGTCTCTGTGCTGTGAGGCTGGTCTCCCCTCTCTGGGGTCTCTGTGCTGTGAGGCTGGTCTCCCCTCCCTGGGGTCTCTGTGCTGTGAGGCTGGTCTCCCCTCTCTGGGGTCTCTGTGCTGTGAGGCTGGTCTCCCCTCTCTAGGGTCTCTGTGCTGTGAGGCTGGTCTCTCCTCTCTGGGGTCTCTGTGCTGTGAGGCTGGTCTACCCTCCCTGGGGTCTCTGTGCTGTGAGGCTGGTCTCCCCTCTCTGGGGTCTCTGTGCTGTGAGGCTGGTCTACCCTCCCTGGGGTCTCTGTGCTGTGAGGCTGGTCTCCCCTCCCTGGGGTCTCTGTGCTGTGAGGCTGGTCTCCCCTCCCTGGGGTCTCTGTTCTGTGAGGCTGGTCTCCCCTCCCTGGGGTCTCTGTGCTGTGAGGCTGGTCTCCCCTCTCTGGGGTCTCTGTGCTGTGAGGCTGGTCTCCCCTCCCTAGGGTCTCTGTGCTGTGAGGCTGGTCTCCCCTCCCTGGGGTCTCTGTGCTGTGAGGCTGTTCTCCCCTCTCTGGGGTCTCTGTGCTGTGAGGCTGGTCTCCCCTCTCTAGGGTCTCTGTGCTCTGAGGCTGGTCTCCTCTCTCTGGGGTTTCTGTTCTGTGAGGCTGATCTCCCCTCTCTGGGGTCTCTATGCTGTGAGGCTGGTCTCCCCTCTCTTGGGTCTCTGCTGTGAGGCTGGTCTCCCCTCTCTGGGGTCTCTGTACCGTAAGGCCGATCTCCACTCTCTGGGCTCACTGTTCTGTGAAGCTGGTCTCCCCTCTCTGGGGTCTCTGTGCTGTGAGGCTGGTCTCCCCTCTCTGGGGTCTCTGTGCTGTGAGGCTGGTCTCCCCTCTCTGGGGTCTCTGTGCTGTGAGGCTTTTCTGGGGGTCTCTGTGCTGTAAGGCTGATCTCCCCTCTCTGGGGTCTCTGTGCTGTGAGGCTGATCTCCCCTCTCTGGGGTCTCTGTGCTGTGAGGCTGGTCTCCCCTCTCTGGGGTCTCTGTGCTGTGAGGCTGGTCTCCTCTCTCTGGGGTCTCTGTGCTGTGAGGCTGGCCTCCCCTCCCTGGGGTCTCTGTGCTGTGAGGCTGGTCTCCCCTCCCTGGGGTCTCTGTTCTGTGAGGCTGGTCTCCCCTCCCTGGGGTCTCTGTGCTGTGAGGCTGGTCTCCCCTCTCTGGGGTCTCTGTGCTGTGAGGCTGGTCTCCCCTCCCTAGGGTCTCTGTGCTGTGAGGCTGGTCTCCCCTCTCTGGGGTCTCTGTGCTGTGAGGCTGGTCTACCCTCCCTGGGGTCTCTGTGCTGTGAGGCTGGTCTCCCCTCTCTGGGGTCTCTGTGCTGTGAGGCTGGTCTCCCCTCTCTAGGGTCTCTGTGCTGTGAGGCTGGTCTCCCCTCTCTGGGGTCTCTGTGCTGTGAGGCTGGTCTCCCCTCTCTGGGGTCTCTGTGCTGTAAGGCTGTTCTCCCCTCTCTACGGTCTCTGTGCTGTGAGGCTGGTCTCCACTCTCTGGGGTCTCTGTGCTGTGAGGCTGGTCTCCCCTATCTGGGGTCTCTGTGCTGTAAGGCTGGTCTCCCCTCTCTGGGGTCTCTGTGCTGTGAGGCTGGTCTCCCCTCTCTACGGTCTCTGCTGTGAGGCTGGTCTCCCCTCTCTAGGGTCTCTGTGCTGTGAGGCTGGTCTCCCCTCTCTACGGTCTCTGCTGTGAGGCTGGTCTCCCCTCTCTAGGGTCTCTGTGCTATGAGGCTGGTCTCCCCTCTTTGGGGTCTCTATGCAGTGAGACTGGTCTCCCCTCTCTGGGGTCTCTGTGCTGTGAGGCTGGTCTCCCCTCTTTGGGGTCTCTATGCAGTGAGACTGGTCTCCCCTCTCTGGGGTCTCTGTACTGTTAAACTGGTCTCCCCTCTCTGGGGTCTCTTTGCTGTGAGGCTGGTGTCCCCTCTCTGGAGTCTCTGTGCTGTGAGGCTGGTCTCCCCTCTCTGGGGTCTCTGGGCTTTGAGGCTGGTGTCCCCTCTTTAGGGTCTCTATGCTATAAGGCTGGTCTCCCCTATCTGGGGTCTCTGTGCTGTAAGGCTGGTCTCCCCTCCCTGGGGTCTCTGTGCTGTGAGGCTGGTCTCCCCTATTTGGGGTCTCTGTGCTGTAAGGCTGGTCTCCCCTCTTTGGGGTCTTTACTCTTAGGGGTCTCCCCTCTCTGGGGTCTCTGTGCTGTGAGGCTGGTCTCCCCTCTCTGCGGTCTCTGTGCTGTGAGGCTGGTCTCCTCTCTCTGGGGGTCTCTGTGCTATGAGGCTGGTCTCCCCTCTTTAGGGTCTCTGTGCTGTGAGGCTGGTCTCCCCTCTCTGGGGTCTCTGTGCTGTGAGGCTGGTCTCCCCTCTTTAGGGTCTCTGTGCTGTGAGGCTGGTCTCCCCTCTCTGGGGTCTCTGTGCTGTGAGGCTGGTCTCCCCTCTCTGGGGTCTCTGTGCTGTGAGGCTGGTCTCCCCTCTCTGGGGTCTCTGTGCTGTGAGGCTGGTCTCCCCTCCCTAGGGTCTCTATTCTGTGAGGCTGATCTCCCCTCTCTAGGGTCTCTGTGCTGTGAGGCTGGTCTCCCCTCCCTAGGGTCCCTATGCTGTGAGGCTGGTCTCCCCTCCCTAGGGTCCCTATGCTGTGAGGCTGGTCTCCCCTCCCTAGGGTCTCTGTGCTGTGAGGCTGGTCTCCCCTCCCTGGGGTCTCTGTGCTGTGAGGCTGGTCTCCCCTCTCTGGGGTCTCTGTGCTGTGAGGCTGGTCTCCCCTCTCTGGGTTCTCTGTGCTGTGAGGCTGGTCTCCCCTCCCTGGGGTCTCTGTGCTGTGATGCTGGTCTCCCCTCTCTGGGGTCTCTGTTCTGTGAGGCTGGTCTCCCCTCCCTGGGGTCTCTGTGCTGTGAGGCTGGTCTCCCCTCTCTGGGTTCTCTGTGCTGTGAGGCTGGTCTCCCCTCCCTGGGGTCTCTGTTCTGTGAGGCTGGTCTCCCCTCTCTGGGTTCTCTGTGCTGTGAGGCTGGTCTCCCCTCCCTGGGGTCTCTGTGCTGTGATGCTGGTCTCCCCTCTCTGGGGTCTCTGTTCTGTGAGGCTGGTCTCCCCTCCCTGGGGTCTCTGTGCTGTGAGGCTGGTCTCCCCTCTCTGGGGTCTCTATGCTGTGAGGCTGGTCTCCCCTCTCTAAGGTCTCTGTGCTGTGAGGCTGGTCTCCCCTCCCTGGGGTCTCTGTGCTGTGAGGCTGGTCTCCCCTCCCTGGGGTCTCTGTTCTGTGAGGCTGGTTTCCCCTCTCTGGGGTCTCTGTGCTGTGAGGCTGATCTCCCCTCTCTGGGGTCTCTATGCTGTGAGGCTGGTCTCCCCTCCCTGGGGTCTCTGTGCTGTGAGGCTGGTCTCCCCTCTCTGGGGTCTCTGTGTTGTGAGGCTGGTCTTCCCTCCCTGGGGTCTCTGTGCTGTGAGGCTGATCTCCCCTCTCTGGGGTCTCTATGCTGTGAGGCTGGTCTCCTCTCTCTCTAGGGTCTCTGTGCTGTGAGGCTGGTCTCCTCTCTCTCTGGGGTCTCTGTGCTGTGAGGCTGGTCTCCCCTCTCTGGGGTCTCTGTGCTGTGAGGCTGGTCTCCCCTCCCTGGGGTCTCTGTGCTGTGAGGCTGGTCTCCCCTCCCTGGGGTCTCTGTGCTGTGAGGCTGGTCTCCCCTCCCTGGGGTCTCTGTGCTGTGAGGCTGGTCTCCCCTCTCTGGGGTCTCTGTGCTGTGAGGCTGGTCTCTCCCATCTCTGTCCCTCCATAACCCATCCCTTCCTCCCTTAACCTCACAGGAATGCTGAGCATTAAACCTCAACGTATGAAACAAATAAGATCCTCGGCAGCAGCCCGGCACTCTTGGTAATATAATGCTATCTGGTACTCTTCTTTACAGATCTCTGTTACTATCCTAGTATTGGTCCAGTTTTGCAGCCAAGTGCTGACCTCCTTACAGTCCAGTCCGGTCTGTGTTCTGACATTATCACTCTGTACTGATACTGAAAGAGTTAATACTTTGCTGTCCCATTTCAGACACAAGCTGTTAGGTCTCCTTCATGTACTAAAGTTTTCTGACACCAATGTATTTGTTTACCAGAGCTCTGTCCTCTCCCACTTCAAAGACCAGACCTCCCCTGGAAATGAAAGGGTTATTATCCTCTCCTCCCTCACTCCCTCCTGGGGTTTGGGCAGCTTGAGCATTCCTCTCCTCCTCCCTCACATCCCCTTCCTCCTCAATCTCTCCTCCTGACCCCCTCCCACCCTGGGCTGTAGCCACCTCTCCTCCTCCTTCTCCTCAGTCCTGGCTGTGGAGTAGACACAAGGAGACGCTGGGCCATGAAGGGATGGAGCCTGCTAGCCCTGGTGGCCACTCTGCTCCTGCTGTGCCAGGCTCAGGAGACAGAGGAGCAGCGCTCCTGCCATGGGGCATTTGACCTGTACTTCGTTCTGGACAAGTGAGTGCCAGGGAGAGTGTAAGAGACGGCATGGACAGAGTCGGAGAATATGAAGAAGAGTGCGGGAGACAGCATGGATACAGAGAGAGACAGAAAAGAGAGAGAGTTATTTAGGGAGAGTGTGAGAGATGGCATGGACAGAGTTGGAGAATATGAAGAAGAGTGCGGGAGACAGCATGGATACAGAGAGAGACAGAAAAGAGAGAGAGTTATTTAGGGAGAGTGTGAGAGACGGCATGGATACAGAGAGAGAGACAGAAAAGAGAGAGAGTTATTTAGGGAGAGTGTGAGAGACGGCATGGATACAGAGAGAGACAGAAAAGAGAGAGAGAGTTATTAGGGAGAGTGTGAGAGATAGCATGGACACACAGAGAGACAGCACAGAGAGAATTATAAAGGAGAGTGTAAGAGACGGCATGGACAGAGTTGGAGAATATGAAGAAGAGTGCGGGAGACAGCATGGATACAGAGAGAGACAGAAAAGAGAGAGATTTATTTAGGGAGAGTGTGAGAGACGGCATGGATACAGAGAGAGAGACAGAAAAGAGAGAGAGTTATTTAGGGAGAGTGTGAGAGACGGCATGGATACAGAGAGAGACAGAAAAGAGAGAGAGAGTTATTAGGGAGAGTGTGAGAGATAGCATGGACACACAGAGAGACAGCACAGAGAGAATTATAAAGGAGAGTGTAAGAGACGGCATGGACAGAGTTGGAGAATATGAAGAAGAGTGCGGGAGACAGCATGGATACAGAGAGAGACAGAAAAGAGAGAGAGTTATTTAGGGAGAGTGTGAGAGACGGCATGGATACAGAGAGAGAGACAGAAAAGAGAGAGAGTTATTTAGGGAGAGTGTGAGAGACGGCATGGATACAGAGAGAGACAGAAAAGAGAGAGAGAGTTATTAGGGAGAGTGTGAGAGATAGCATGGACACACAGAGAGACAGCACAGAGAGAATTATAAAGGAGAGTGTAAGAGACGGCATGGACAGAGTTGGAGAATATGAAGAAGAGTGCGGGAGACAGCATGGATACAGAGAGAGACAGAAAAGAGAGAGAGTTATTTAGGGAGAGTGTGAGAGACGGCATGGATACAGAGAGAGAGACAGAAAAGAGAGAGAGTTATTTAGGGAGAGTGTGAGAGACGGCATGGATACAGAGAGAGACAGAAAAGAGAGAGAGAGTTATTAGGGAGAGTGTGAGAGATAGCATGGACACACAGAGAGACAGCACAGAGAGAATTATAAAGGAGAGTGTAAGAGACGGCATGGACAGAGTTGGAGAATATGAAGAAGAGTGCGGGAGACAGCATGGATACAGAGAGAGACAGAAAAGAGAGAGAGAGTTATTAGGGAGAGTGTGAGAGATAGCATGGACACACAGAGAGACAGCACAGAGAGAATTATAAAGGAGAGTGTAAGAGACGGCGTGGACAGAGTTGGAGAATATGAAGAAGAGTGCGGGAGACAGCATGGATACAGAGAGAGACAGAAAAGAGAGAGACTTATTAGGGAGAGTGTAAGAGACGGCATGGACAGAGTTGGAGAATATGAAGAAGAGTGCGGGAGACAGCATGGATACAGAGAGAGACAGAAAAGAGAGAGAGTTATTAGGGAGAGTGTGAGAGATGGCATGGACACACAGAGAGACAGCACAGAGAGAATTATAAAGGAGAGTGTGAGAGACAGCATGGATACAGAGAGAGACAGAAAAGAGAGAGAGAGTTATTAGGGAGAGTGTGAGAGATGGCATGGACACACAGAGAGACAGCACAGAGAGAATTATAAAGGAGAGTGTGAGAGACAGCATGGATACAGACAGAGAGAATTATAAAGGAGAGTGTGAGAGACAGCATGGATACAGAGAGACCGAGTGAGACAACAAAAAATGGCCAATGGAAGACATGAGGAAGAGTGTGGGAGGATGGAGTGTGAGAAACATGAACTGAGTAGGTTAGACATCAAACAATGAGTGTGAGACAGAGAGTGTGTGAGGGTGAAATCAGGGAGAGTGGGAGACATTTGGCAGAATGGGTGGAAGAGGTATCATAGAAGTTTGTTTGGGAGATGTCAGGGCATGACTGTGAGAGACTTCAGGGCATTAGTGAGAGACTTCAGGGCATTAGTGAGAGACTTCAGGACATTAGTGAGAGACTTCAGGGCATGACTGTGAGAGACTTCAGGGCATTAGTGAGAGACATCAGGGCATGAGTGTGAGAGACTTCAGGGCATGACTGTGAGAGACTTCAGGGCATTAGTGAGAGACATCAGGGCATGAGTGTGAGAGACTTCAGGGCATGACTGTGAGAGACATCAGGGCATTAGTGAGAGACATCAGGGCATGAGTGTGAGAGACTTCAGGACATTAGTGAGAGACTTCAGGGCATGAGTGTGAGAGACATCAGGGCATGAGTGAGAGACATCAGGGCATGAGTGAGAGACATCAGGGCATGAGTGAGAGACATCATGGCATGACTGTGAGAGACTTCAGGGCATGAGTGTGAGAGACTTCAGGACATTAGTGAGAGAGACATCAAGGCATGAGTTTGAGACATCAGTGCATGACTGTGAGAGACTTCAGGGCATTAGTGAGAGACTTCAGGGCATGAGTGTGAGAGACATCAGGGCATGAGTGAGAGACATCAGGGCATGAGTGAGAGACATCAGGGCATGAGTGAGAGACATCATGGCATGACTGTGAGAGACTTCAGGGCATGAGTGTGAGAGACTTCAGGACATTAGTGAGAGAGACATCAAGGCATGAGTTTGAGACATCAGTGCATGACTGTGAGAGACTTCAGGGCATTAGTGAGAGACATCAGGGCATGAGTGTGAGAGACTTCAGGACATTAGTGAGAGACTTCAGGGCATGAGTGTGAGAGACATCAGGGCATTAGTGAGAGACTTCAGGGCATGAGTGTGAGAGACATCAGGGCATTAGTGAGAGACATCAGGGCATTAGTGTGAGAGATATCAGGGCATTAGTGAGAGACATCAGGGCATGAGTGAGAGACATCAGGGCATTAGTGTGAGAGACATCAGGGCATGAGTGTGAGAGACATCAGGGCATTAGTGTGCGAGACATCAGGGCATGAGTGTGAGAGACTTCAGGGCATTAGTGAGAGACATCAGGGCATTAGTGAGAGACATCAGGGCATTAGTGTGAGAGACTTCAGGGCATTAGTGAGAGACATCAGGGCATTAGTGAGAGACTTCAGGGCATGAGTGAGAGAGACATCAAGGCATGAGTTTGAGACATCAGTGCATGACTGTGAGAGACTTCAGGGCATGAGTGAGAGACATCAGGGCATTAGTGAGAGACTTTAGGGCATTAGTGTGAGAGACTTCCGGGCATTAGTGAGAGACATCAGGGCATTAGTGAGAGACATCAGTGCATGACTGTGAGAGACTTCAGGGCATTAGTGAGAGACATCAGGGCATTAGTGTGAGAGATATCAGGGCATGAGTGAGAGAGACTTCAGGGCATTAGTGAGAGACATCAGGGCATTAGTGTGAGAGACTTCAGGGCATTAGTGAGAGACATCAGTGCATGACTGTGAGAGACTTCAGGGCATGAGTGAGAGACATCAGGGCATTAGTGAGAGACTTTAGGGCATTAGTGTGAGAGACTTCCGGGCATTAGTGAGAGACATCAGGGCATTAGTGAGAGACATCAGTGCATGACTGTGAGAGACTTCAGGGCATTAGTGAGAGACATCAGGGCATTAGTGTGAGAGATATCAGGGCATTAGTGTGAGAGACTTCAGGGCATTAGTGAGAGACATCAGTGCATGACTGTGAGAGACTTCAGGGCATTAGTGAGAGACATCAGGGCATTAGTGTGAGAGATATCAGGGCATGAGTGAGAGGCATCAGGGCATTAGTGAGAGACATCAGGGCATTAGTGAGAGACATTAGGGCATTAGTGTGAGAGACTTCAGGGCATTAGTGAGAGACATCAGGGCATTAGTGTGAGAGACATCAGGGCATGAGTGTGAGAGACATCAGGGCATTAGTGTGAGAGACTTAAGGGCATGAGTGTGAGACATCAGGGCATTAGTGAGAGACATCAGGGCATGAGTGTGAGAGACATCAGGGCATTAGTGTGAGAGACTTAAGGGCATTAGTGAGAGACTTCAGGGCATTAGTGAGAGACTTCAGGACATTAGTGAGAGACTTCAGGGCATGACTGTGAGAGACTTCAGGGCATTAGTGAGAGACATCAGGGCATGAGTGTGAGAGACTTCAGGGCATGACTGTGAGAGACTTCAGGGCATTAGTGAGAGACATCAGGGCATGAGTGTGAGAGACTTCAGGGCATGACTGTGAGAGACATCAGGGCATTAGTGAGAGACATCAGGGCATGAGTGTGAGAGACTTCAGGACATTAGTGAGAGACTTCAGGGCATGAGTGTGAGAGACATCAGGGCATGAGTGAGAGACATCAGGGCATTAGTGAGAGACATCAGGGCATGAGTGAGAGACATCAGGGCATGACTGTGAGAGACTTCAGGGCATGAGTGTGAGAGACTTCAGGACATTAGTGAGAGAGACATCAAGGCATGAGTTTGAGACATCAGTGCATGACTGTGAGAGACTTCAGGGCATTAGTGAGAGACATCAGGGCATGAGTGTGAGAGACTTCAGGACATTAGTGAGAGACTTCAGGGCATGAGTGTGAGAGACATCAGGGCATTAGTGAGAGACTTCAGGGCATGAGTGTGAGAGACATCAGGGCATTAGTGAGAGACATCAGGGCATTAGTGTGAGAGATATCAGGGCATTAGTGAGAGACATCAGGGCATTAGTGAGAGACATCAGGGCATTAGTGTGAGAGACATCAGGGCATGAGTGTGAGAGACATCAGGGCATTAGTGTGCGAGACATCAGGGCATGAGTGTGAGAGACTTCAGGGCATTAGTGAGAGACATCAGGGCATTAGTGAGAGACATCAGGGCATTAGTGTGAGAGACTTCAGGGCATTAGTGAGAGACATCAGGGCATTAGTGAGAGACTTCAGGGCATGAGTGAGAGAGACATCAAGGCATGAGTTTGAGACATCAGTGCATGACTGTGAGAGACTTCAGGGCATGAGTGAGAGACATCAGGGCATTAGTGAGAGACTTTAGGGCATTAGTGTGAGAGACTTCCGGGCATTAGTGAGAGACATCAGGGCATTAGTGAGAGACATCAGTGCATGACTGTGAGAGACTTCAGGGCATTAGTGAGAGACATCAGGGCATTAGTGTGAGAGATATCAGGGCATTAGTGTGAGAGACTTCAGGGCATTAGTGAGAGACATCAGTGCATGACTGTGAGAGACTTCAGGGCATGAGTGAGAGACATCAGGGCATTAGTGAGAGACTTTAGGGCATTAGTGTGAGAGACTTCCGGGCATTAGTGAGAGACATCAGGGCATTAGTGAGAGACATCAGTGCATGACTGTGAGAGACTTCAGGGCATTAGTGAGAGACATCAGGGCATTAGTGTGAGAGATATCAGGGCATTAGTGTGAGAGACTTCAGGGCATTAGTGAGAGACATCAGTGCATGACTGTGAGAGACTTCAGGGCATTAGTGAGAGACATCAGGGCATTAGTGTGAGAGATATCAGGGCATGAGTGAGAGGCATCAGGGCATTAGTGAGAGACATCAGGGCATTAGTGAGAGACATTAGGGCATTAGTGTGAGAGACTTCAGGGCATTAGTGAGAGACATCAGGGCATTAGTGTGAGAGACATCAGGGCATGAGTGTGAGAGACATCAGGGCATTAGTGTGAGAGACTTAAGGGCATGAGTGTAAGACATCAGGGCATTAGTGAGAGACATCAGGGCATGAGTGTGAGAGACATCAGGGCATTAGTGTGAGAGACTTAAGGGCATGAGTGAGAGACATCAGGGCATGAGTGAGAGACATCAGGGCATGAGTGAGAGACATCAGGGCATGAGTGAGAGATATCCGGAGTGAATGTGAGAGGGACATCAGAGAGTGAGTTTGAGAGGGACATCAGGGAGTGAATGTGTGAGACGATGTGAATTGTGTGGGAGAGACACTTGGGAAAAGAGACCTAGATAGAGTAATGCGAGAGGCAAGGGCGCAGAAACAGTCCTTGCCATCAGGGATAAGAGACAGCCAAAGAGAGTCTGGGAGAGAAGGTGTGTGGGGCCACTGAGACCCAATCCTGGTACCCCTCTTACTAACGCTCTAACACCGTGTGTCCTTTAACCCTTACTACGCCGTGCAAGATATAAATGTTTCTTTGTTGGATTCCTGTGTCTGTGACACGATGCTGCGTCAGCGCCTGTGCGGTGTGTGCGGTGTGTGTACACACAACTCCAGACCACCAGCCACTAACACACACAGGACACATCCACACAGGACACATCCACACAGGACACATCCACACAGGACCACATCCACCCAGCACACAGGACACATCCACACAGCACACAGGACACATCCACACAGGACACATCCACACAGGACACATCCACCCAGCACACAGGACACATCCACACAGGACACATCCACCCAGCACACAGGACACATCCACACAGGACACATCCACACAGGACACATCCACCCAGCACACAGGACACATCCACACAGGACACATCCACCCAGCACACAGGACACATCCACACAGGACACATCCACCCAGCACACAGGACACATCCACACAGGACACATCCACACAGAACACATCCACCCAGCACACAGGACACATCCACACAGGACCACATCCACACAGCACACAGGACACATCCACACAGGACACATCCACACAGGACACATCCACCCAGCACACAGGACACATCCACACAGGACATAGGGCCACATCCACACAGGACATATCCACCAAGCACATAGGACCACATCCACACAAGACCACATCCACACAGGACACATCCACACAGGACACATCCACCCAGCACACAGGACACATCCACACAGGACACATCCACCTGCACACAGGGCACATCCACACAGGACACATCCACCCAGCACACAGGACACATCCACACAGGACACATCCACACAGGACACATCCACCTGCACACAGGGCACATCCACCCAGCACACAGGACACATCCACACAGGACACATCCACCTGCACACAGGGCACATCCACACAGGACACATCCACCCAGCACACAGGACACATCCACACAGGACACATCCACCCAGCACACAGGACACATCCACCCAGCACACCGGACACATCCACCCAGCACACAGGACACATCCACACAGGACCACATCCACACAGGACACAGGGCACATCCACCCAGCACACAGGACACATCCAGACAGGACCACATCCACACAGGACACAGGGCACATCCACACAGGACACATCCACACAGCACACAGGACACATCCACACAGGACACATCCACCCAGGACACATCCACCCAGCACACAGGGCCACATCCACCCAGCACACAGGACACATCCACACAGGACACATCCACACAGGACCACATCCACACAGGACACAGGGCACATCCACACAGGACACATCCACACAGGACACAGGGCACATCCACACAGGGCACATCCACACAGGACACATCCACACAGCACACGACACATTCACACAGGACACATCCACACAGCACACAGGACACATCCACCCAGCACACAGGGCCACATCCACCCAGCACACAGGACACATCCACCCAGGACACAGGGCCACATCCACACAGGACATATCCACCCAGCACACAGGACCACATCCACACAGGACACATCCACCCAGCACGCAGGACACATCCACACAGGACACATCCACTCAGCACACAGGGCCACATCCACACAGGACATATTCACCCAGCACACAGGGCCACATCCACCCAGCACACAGGACACATCCACCCAGCACACAGGGCCACATCCACACAGGACATATCCACCCAGCACACAGGACCACATCCACCCAGCACACAGGACACATCCACCCGGCACACAGGGCCACATCCACCCAGCACACAGGACACATCCACCCAGCACACAGGGCCACATCCACACAGGACATATCCACCCAGCACACAGGACCACATCCACCCAGCACACAGGACACATCCACCCGGCACACAGGACACATCCACACAGGACACACCCACCCAGCACACAGGACACATCCATACAGGACACATCCACCCAGCACACAGGACACATCCACCCAGCACACAGGACATATCCACCCAGCACACAGGACACATCCACCCAGCACACAGGACACATCCACCCAGCACACAGGACATATCCACCCAGCACACAGGACACATCCACCCAGCACACAGGACCACATCCACCCATCACACAGGACCACATCCATACAGGACACATCCACTCAGCACACAGGACACATCCACCCAGCACACAGGACACATACACCCAGCACACGGAACACATCCATACAGGACACATCCACTCAGCACACAGGACATATCCACCCAGCACACAGGGCATATCCACCCAGCACACAGGACACATCCACACAGGACACATCCACACAGCACACAGGACACATCCACCCAGCACACAGGACACATCCACCCAGCACACAGGACATATCCACCCAGCACACAGGACACATCCACACAGGACACATCCACACAGCACACAGGACACATCCACCCAGCACACAGGACACATCCACCCAGCACACAGGACATATCCACCCAGCACACAGGACACATCCACACAGGACACATCCACACAGCACGCTGGACACATCCACCCAGCACACAGGGCCACATCCACCCAGCACACAGGACACATTCACCCAGCACACAGGACAGATCCACCCAGCACACAGGACCCATCCACCCAGCACACAGGACACATCCACCCAGCACAGAGGACACATCCACACAGGGCACATCCACCCAGCACGAAGGACCACATCCACCCAGCACACAGGACCACATCCACTCAGCACACAGGACACATCCACCCAGCACACAGGACACATCCACCCAGCACACAGGACCACATCCACTCAGCACACAGGACCACATCCACACAGGACATATCCACCCAGCACACAGGACCACATCCATCCAGCACACAGGACACATCCACCCAGCACACAGGACACATCCACCCAGCACGCAGGACCACATCCACTCAGCACACAGGACCACATCCACCCAGCACACAGGACACATCCACCAAGCACACACGCCATCTTGCGTGTATAGTAATCCTTTCTGAATAGTCATCCTGTGTGTAATGCTATCTTGCTCGTATAGTAATCCTTTCTGAATAGTCATCCTGCGTGTATTGCCATCTTGCGGGTATAGTAATCCTTTCTGAATAGTCATCCTGTGTGTAATGCCATCTTGCGGGTATAGTAATCCTTTCTGAATAGTCATCCTGCGTGTAATGCTATCTTGCTCGTATAGTAATCCTTTCTGAATAGTCATCCTGTGTGTAATGCTATCTTGCTCGTATAGTAATCCTTTCTGAATAGTCATCCTGCGTGTATTGCCATCTTGCGGGTATAGTAATCCTTTCTGAATAGTCATCCTGCGTGTAT
The DNA here is from genome assembly GCA_027410445.1 of Discoglossus pictus. Taxonomy (NCBI): domain Eukaryota; kingdom Metazoa; phylum Chordata; class Amphibia; order Anura; family Alytidae; genus Discoglossus; species Discoglossus pictus. The sequence continues at coordinate 1,378,500 of CM050171.1, forward strand.
TGCCATCTTGCGTGTATAGTAATCCTTTCTGAATAGTCATCCTGTGTGTATTACCATCTTGTGTGTATAGTAATCCTTTCTGAATAGTCATCCTGAGTGTATTCCCATCTTGCTCGTATAGTAATCCTTTCTGAATAGTCATCCTGAGTGTATTCCCATCTTGCTCGTATAGTAATCCTTTCTGAATAGTCATCCTGCGTGTATTGCCATCTTGCTCGTATAGTAATCCTTTCTGAATAGTCATCCTGCGTGTATTCCCATCTTGCTCGTATAGTAATCCTTTCTGAATAGTCATCCTGCGTGTATTGCCATCTTGCGTGTATAGTAATCCTTTCTGAATAGTCATCCTGCGTGTATTGCCATCTTGCGTGTATAGTAATCCTTTCTGAATAGTCATCCTGCATGTATTGCCATCTTGCGTGTATAGTAATCCTTTCTGAATAGTCATCCTGTGTGTAATGCCATCGTGCGGGTATAGTAATCCTTTCTGAATAGTCATCCTGCGTGTATTGCTATCTTGCTCGTATAGTAATCCTTTCTGAATAGTCATCCTGCGTTTATTACCATCTTGTGTGTATAGTAATCCTTTCTGAATAGTCATCCTGCGTGTATTGCCATCTTGCTTGTATAGTAATCCTTTCTGAATAGTCATCCTTCGTGTATTGCCATCTTGCTCGTATAGTAATCCTTTCTGAATAGTCATCCTGCGTGTATTGCCATCTTGTGTGTATAGTAATCCTTTCTGAATAGTCATCCTGTGTGTATTGCCATCTTGCGTGTATAGTAATCCTTTCTGAATAGTCATCCTGCGTGTATTGCCATCTTGCGTGTATAGTAATCCTTTCTGAATAGTCATCCTGCATGTATTGCCATCTTGCTCGTATAGTAATCCTTTCTGAATAGTCATCCTGTGTGTATTGCCATCTTGCGTGTATAGTAATCCTTTCTGAATAGTTGTCCTGCGTGTATTCCCATCTTGCTTGTATAGTAATCCTTTCTGAATAGTCATCCTGAGTGTATTCCCATCTTGCTCGTATAGTAATCCTTTCTGAATAGTCATCCTGCGTGTATTGCCATCTTGCGTGTATAGTAATCCTTTCTGAATAGTCATCCTGCGTGTATTGCCATCTTGTGTGTATAGTAATCCTTTCTGAATAGTCATCCTGTGTGTATTGCCATCTTGCTCGTATAGTATTCCTTTCTGAATAGTCATCCTGCGTGTATTCCCATCTTGCTCGTATAGTAATCCTTTCTGAATAGTCATCCTGCGTGTATTCCCATCTTGCGTGTATAGTAATCCTTTCTGAATAGTCATCCTGCGTGTATTGCCATCTTGCGTGTATAGTAATCCTTTCTGATTAGTCATGCTGTGTGTATTGCCATCTTGTGTGTATAGTAATCCTTTCTGAATAGTCATCCTGCGTGTATTACCATCTTGCGTGTATAGTAATCCTTTCTGAATAGTCATCCTGCGTGTATTGCCATCTTGTGTGTATAGTAATCCTTTCTGAATAGTCATCCTGCGTGTATTGCCATCTTGTGTGTATAGTAATCCTTTCTGAATAGTCATCCTGCGTGTTGTGCCATCTTGTGTGTATAGTAATCCTTTCTGAATAGTCATCCTGCGTGTATTCCCATCTTGCGTGTATAGTAATCCTTTCTGAATAGTCATCCTGCGTGTATTACCATCTTGCTCGTATAGTAATCCTTTCTGAATAGTCATCCTGCGTGTAATGCCATCTTGCGTGTATAGTAATCCTTTCTGAATAGTCATCCTGCGTGTATTGCCATCTTGCGTGTATAGTAATCCTTTCTGAATAGTCATCCTGCGTGTATTGCCATCTTGCGTGTATAGTAATCCTTTCTGAATAGTCATCCTGCGTGTATTCCCATCTTGCGTGTATAGTAATCTTTTCTGAATAGTCATCCTGTGTGTCTTGCCATCTTGCGTGTATAGTAATCCTTTCTGAATAGTCATCCTGCGTGTATTCCCATCTTGCGTGTATAGTAATCCTTTCTGAATAGTCATCCTGTGTGTCTTGCCATCTTGCGTGTATAGTAATCCTTTCTGAATAGTCATCCTGAGTGTAATGCCATCTTGCGTGTATAGTAATCCTTTCTGAATAGTCATCCTGTGTGTCTTGCCATCTTGCGTGTATAGTAATCCTTTCTGAATAGTCATCCTGCGTGTATTCCCATCTTGCGTGTATAGTAATCCTTTCTGAATAGTCATCCTGTGTGTCTTGCCATCTTGTGTGTATAGTAATCCTTTCTGAATAGTCATCCTGCGTGTATTCCCATCTTGCGTGTATAGTAATCCTTTCTGAATAGTCATCCTGTGTGTCTTGCCATCTTGCGTGTATAGTAATCCTTTCTGAATAGTCATCCTGCGTGTATTCCCATCTTGCGTGTATAGTAATCCTTTCTGAATAGTCATCCTGTGTGTCTTGCCATCTTGTGTGTATAGTAATCCTTTCTGAATAGTCATCCTGTGTGTATTGCCATCTTGCTTGTATAGTAATCCTTTCTGAATAGTCATCCTGCGTGTATTGCCATCTTGCGTGTATAGTAATCCTTTCTGAATAGTCATCCTGCGTGTATTCCCATCTTGCGTGTATAGTAATCCTTTCTGAATAGTCATCCTGCGTGTATTGCCATCTTGCGTGTATAGTAATCCTTTCTGAATAGTCATCCTGCGTGTATTCCCATCTTGTGTGTATAGTAATCCTTTCTGAATAGTCATCCTGCGTGTATTCCCATCTTGCTTGTATAGTAATCCTTTCTGAATAGTCATCCTGCGTGTATTCCCATCTTGCGTGTATAGTAATCCTTTCTGAATAGTCATCCTGCGTGTATTCCCATCTTGTGTGTATAGTAATCCTTTCTGAATAGTCATCCTGCGTGTATTCCCATCTTGTGTGTATAGTAATCCTTTCTGAATAGTCATCCTGCATGTATTGCCATCTTGCTCGTATAGTAATCCTTTCTGAATAGTCATCCTTCGTGTATTGCCATCTTGTGTGTATAGTAATCCTTTCTGAATAGTCATCCTGCGTGTATTGCCATCTTGCGTGTATAGTAATCCTTTCTGAATAGTCATCCTGCGTGTATTCCCATCTTGCGTGTATAGTAATCCTTTCTGAATAGTCATCCTGCGTGTATTGCCATCTTGCTCGTATAGTAATCCTTTCTGAATAGTCATCCTGTGTGTATTGCCATCTTGCTCGTATAGTAATCCTTTCTGAATAGTCATCCTGCGTGTATTGCCATCTTGAGTGTTTAGTAATCCTTTCTGAATAGCCATCATAGTCATCACTATACACGCAAGATGGCAAGACACACAGGATGACTATTCAGGAAGGATTACTATACACGCAAGATGGCAAGACACACAGGATGACTATTCAGAAAGGATTACTATACACGCAAGATGGCAATACACGCAGGATGACTATTCAGAAAGGATTACTATACACGCAAGATGGCAATACACGCAGGATGACTATTCAGAAAGGATTACTATACACGCAAGATGGCAATACACGCAGGATGACTATTCAGAAAGGATTACTATACGCGCACAATGGCAATACATATAAGATTACTATGTGCGCAAAATTACTATTCACAAAGCATAACTATACACACAAGATTACTATACACACAAGATTACTATACACACAAGATTACTATACACACAAGATTACTATACACATAGGATTACTATGCACAAAAGACTTACACAATACACGCAAGATGTAGATGCAATGCCGTGGAATATGCGCAGAGATATCTATATATAGGGACTATTCTGTCCATGTTTGTACCTGGCACTTTCTGACTTCCTATATATTTACATACACTTCTGATTTTGTATATAGGTGTGTGGTAAACCTGGGATAGAGCAAGAGGAAAAGAGGAGGAATAACTGTGTCTGGGCCTAGGGCAGCATAAAACCTACGTATGCGTTGGAGCTACACGCGTTTTCAGTTTTACAAGTTATAGTTCAGCAATTTCATCAAAATCTATCCCAGGAGCAGGGAGTCTTGTACTATACAGTACATACATGTAGAACTGGATATAGCATGTAATATGTAGTATGTCACTTTCTCGGATGCCTTAGTATTTGTCTTATTTGTCCTTGTGATAATCAGGGAGGCAATCTGTACAAGGGCACTGTAGTTTATTTAATTCATTTGTGAAAGTTTGAGGTTATGAACCCTCACGGCTCTTTTATTTCCTAGATCTGGAAGTGTCAAAAATCATTGGCATGAAATATACTCATTTGTGGAAAGTCTTGCAGAAAAATTCATAAGGTAAGTATTATATTTGTTTAGTGAGAGAATAAACGTAAGAACTGTATCAGCCGCGTATTCATGCTGCATTGGTCTGCAGGTGCAAAATAAAGAATCATTTATGTTTATCTAGCGTCTCCAATCTTAGAGTCAGCCCACCAACACCACTCGCGTTCATCTTCCCAGATACCCTACTAACATCTTCATCTTTCAGTCAGTCACGCAAAGCCCTACACATAGTGACGAAACATCTACTTCATCCAACCTCTTTCTATCACTATCATTCCATTATTCCTGTTTTTGTCACTATTGTTCACGTTATTTCCTCTCCACTGATTTTGTATTTCTTCTTCTGTTGGTAATGTCTCCAAGTGCACCTTTAGTTCTGATTCTCTGGCGTCGCTTGCTCTTCCAGCTTCTCTTGGTATCACTTGAACGTGAAGTCTTTAGCTATTCTCCATCATCTCTTCTCTCCATCTCCATCTTCTCTTGAATAAACCTTTATCCTGAGAATATCCAAGACATCAATCCTGCCCCCTCAAATAACCTATACTGCTCTCTATTATTTTGTGTTATTGTGTAGTAGGTACCTTCAGGGTTTTCTCCTGCAACTTAGTACACAACATTTCAATGGTCCAGCCCCAGTAGTCCACTTTATGCCACATTTGCAACACCCAAAATATTCATTACTACCAATAAAACCATAACCACCCCAACTTCCCAACCTTGTTGCCTTGGATTTATACTTGACTGTGTTTTACAAAGTCAGTCCCTCAACCTGTCTTGTCTTACGTATTGTAGTTCTTATTGTCCTCACTAATCCGTCATCAACTCTGACACACTCGCCTATCTAACTCAGGACTCTCTATTTGCTGATCTGGTTGGCTGGGTCGCATCCCTAGATGCACATTCAGGAGAAATAGTCTAAGCTTCATTTCAATGTGGATCTGGAACCCTTCCTTCTGGAATCAGTATATTATATCTGTATCAATGAGCAGAATCCAGGGTCTCATTATAAGAATATGACAGAGTCAGAATATGAACATTGTGTTGTATCTCATGCCCACTACTCACATCACCAAAATAAACGAGTCAGCACAAGTAAAACGTGTCTAGATTATATCTCTGATATTAATGTTGGGTATTTCTAATAATAATAAAGGAAGATGGGTGAACCTAAGGCCTCGGATGTTTTCCTGAAGCCACGGTCCTCCATGTCTATCTGTAACCAGGGCCATGGCCTGGTGCTCTGTGCTCTTTGTTATCGCTGTATAGTGGTTTTATGACATTGTTGTAATACATATTACCAAGAATAATCCAATATTTCATATTCCACAACACTATTTTTTCACGGTTCTTTTGCTTTCTCTGTTGATTAAAACACTTTGCTGGAGACCAAAGAGTTAATCAAAGTCAGAAGTTAATCAAAGAGTTAAAGATGAAATAAAGTTTCATTTCAAGAGAAGTAAATTGCCCACTAATTATTTGAGGGCTATTTTATGGCCAAACATAGAGTATTCCATATCCGCCATCCCCATGGCATTCTGGGATGCACCACCACAACAATCCCCTGAAAGATGGCGAGTCTTGTTTATCTTTTTGTTTGTTTCAGTGTGTGGCTAATAACACTATTGCCGCGTGCGTAGACTTGTGTTATGGAGTGACTCTGCTTTGGTTATATATTGTATTCATTGCATTGTATTCTTTCCCTTGGGACAGCCCCATGCTCCGGATGTCATTCATTGTCTTCTCATCTCGAGCAACTACCATCTTGAAGCTGACTGAAAACAGGTACCAGCCAGTAATGGATCGCTTGTCATGCGCTCGGTCTCATGAACTAATAATAGCACTGTAACTGAAACCCTTTCATTGTACTATGTCATGCCTATTAGAGACTAACCATAGCTATTCAGGCTTGAACATATGATGCCTTGTGTACAGTAGAACAATCTTAATATCCTATGTTGCAACTTGGAACAGATCCCTTAATACAGTCAAATATCCCTTTAAGATTATGTAGCATGCATTTCATGATATTCCATGTCTCATCTATAGATATTTATGTTTAATATGTTATATCAATATCTGTTTCCCATGATTCCTTTTAATACACAAGCATTTTAAGTCTTGCTACAAGATCAGTCTGCAGGTATGAAATAAATCTATGTGAAATTAAAATGATTAGTATTTAACACAAACCACTCCATGTATAATATTACCTAAGCTCCTTTCTCCTACTTTAGTACTTTATCTCTAGTGTTTGCTGGGTTTTATGTAACAACATGTCCGTGTGTCCCCTCCACAGAGAGGCGATCCAGCGAGGGCTTCACATCTTGCGCTCAGAAGTCCCCGGGGGAGACACTTTTATGCATGAAGGGCTTAAAAAGGTTTGGTGATATCTCTGTATTCAAGAAGAGGCAAATGAAGCAGAGGAGGAGTCCATGTAATTAGATAAGGCACTAGTTGGTATTTAGTAACTGCAAATACAAAGTAGGTGGGAAGCAACTCTACTTCTACATACACACACATATACATATATATGTTTTCCTTGGGCCAAGGATTATAGGGTATGGATAACATCTGGTTAGAATATAGGATAAAAAAGAGAAGTGATTATTGAAATTGCGATTTACTTTAAAAACTTTGGGCAATTACTTCATGAGATTTGGGGATTATTTGTGCTATGGAGGTGACGAGCATGTGATGGATGGAGGGCAGTGGTGTTTATAAGATAGGAATTTGGATTTGGTGATATGAAATTGTGATATGAAGAGAGAAGGGTTTAAGAGGAGGGTGATACGATTGAGTTTTTTGGATAGAGATGGCTGATGAGATAGAGGGTGTTGGATGGAGATGGTTCATAACATGGAGGTTGTTGGATGAAGATGGGTGATGAGATAGAGGGTCTTGAATGAAGATTGATAATGAAATAGAGGGTGTTTGTTGGTGATGGGTGATGGATGTTAGATGGTGGATGATGATGGATGATAAAATGGAAGATGCTGGATGGAGCTGGGTTATGAGATGGCAGATGTTGGATGGTGGTTGGTCCTGAGATGTTGAGTGTTGAATAGTGATAGGTCATGAGATGGAGGTGATGGATATAGAAGGGTGATGAGATGGAGGTGCTGGATATAGAAGGGTGATGAGATGAAGGGTGCTGGAAATAGAAGGTTGATGAGATGGAGGGTGCTGGATTTAGATTGGTGATGAGATGGAGGGTGCTGGATGGAGATTGGTGATGAGATGGAGGGTGCTGGATTTAGATTGGTGATGAGATGGAGGGTGCTGGATGGAGATTGCTGATGAGATGGAGGGTTCTGGATTTAGATTGGTGATGAGATGGAGGGTGCTGGATTTAGATTGGTGATGAGATGGAGGGTGCTGGATTTAGATTGGTGATGAGATGGAGGGTGCTGGATTTAGATTGGTGATGAGATGGAGGGTGCTGGATTTAGATTGGTGATGAGATGGAGAGTTCTGGATTTAGATTGGTGATGAGATGGAGGGTGCTGGATGGAGATTGGTGATGAGATGGAGGGTGCTGGATTTAGTTTGGTGATGAGATGGAGGGTGCTGGATGGAGATGGATGATGAGGTGGAGGGTGCTGGATTTAGATTGGTGATGAGATGGAGGGTGCTGGATGGAGATTGGTGATGAGATGGAGGGTGCTGAATGGAGATTGGTGATGAGATGGAGGGTGCTGGATGGAGATTGGTGATGAGATGGAGGGTTCTGGATTTAGATTGGTGATGAGATGGAGGGTGCTGGATTTAGATTGGTGATGAGATGGAGGGTGCTGGATTTAGAATGGTGATGAGATGGAGGGTGCTGGATTTAGATTGGTGATGAGATGGAGGGTTCTGGATTTAGATTGGTGATGAGATGGAGGGTGCTGGATAGAGATTGGTGATGAGATGGAGGGTGCTGGGTGGAGATTGGTGATGAGATGGAGGGTGCTGGATGGAGATTGGTGATGAGATGTAGGGTGCTGGATGGAGATTGGTGATGAGATGGAGGTTGCTGGATGGAGATTAGTGATGAGATGGAGGGTGCTGGATGGAGATTGGTGATGAGATGGAGGGTACTGGATGGAGATTGGTGATGAGATGGAGGTGCTGGATGGAGATTGGCGATGAGATGGCGGGTGCTGGATGGAGATTGATGATGAGATGGAGGGTGCTGGATTTAGATTGGTGATGAGATGGAGGGTGCTGGATGGAGATTGGTGATGAGATGGAGGGTGCTGGATGGAGATTGGTGATGAGATGGAGGGTGCTGGATGGAGATTGGTGATGAGATGGAGGGTTCTGGATTTAGATTGGTGATGAGATGGAGGGTGCTGGATTTAGATTGGTGATGAGATGGAGGGTGCTGGATTTAGATTGGTGATGAGATGGAGGGTGCTGGATTTAGATTGGTGATGAGATGGAGGGTTCTGGATTTAGATTGGTGATGAGATGGAAGGTGCTGGATAGAGATTGGTGATGAGATGGAGGGTGCTGGATGGAGATTGGTGATGAGATGTAGGGTGCTGGATGGAGATTGGTGATGAGATGGAGGGTGCTGGATGGAGATTGGTGATGAGATGGAGGGTGCTGGATGGAGATTGGTGATGAGATGGAGGTGCTGGATGGAGATTGGTGATGAGATGGAGGGTGCTGGATGGAGATTGGTGATGAGATGGAGGGTGCTGGATGGAGATTGGTGATGAGATGTAGGGTGCTGCATGGAGATTGGTGATGAGATGGAGGGTGCTGGATGGAGATTGGTGATGAGATGGAGAGTGCTGGATGGAGATTGGTGATGAGATGGAGGGTGCTGGATTTAGATTGGTGATGAGATGGAGGGTGCTGGATTTAGATTGGTGATGAGATGTAGGGTGCTGGATGGAGATTGGTGATGAGATGGAGGGTGCTGGATGGAGATTGGTGATGAGATGGAGGGTACTGGATGGAGATTGGTGATGAGATGGAGGGTACTGGATGGAGATTGGTGATGAGATGGAGGGTGCTGGATGGAGATTGGTGATGAGATGGAGGGTGCTGGATGGAGATTGGTGATGAGATGGAGGGTGCTGGATGGAGATTGGTGATGAGATGGAGGGTACTGGATGGAGATTGGTGATGAGATGGAGGGTGCTGGATGGAGATTGGTGATGAGATGGAGGGTGCTGGATGGAGATTGGTGATGAGATGGAGGGTACTGGATGGAGATTGGTGATGAGATGTAGGGTGCTGGATGGAGATTGGTGATGAGATGGAGGGTGCTGGATGGAGATTGGTGATGAGATGGAGGGTGCTGGAGGGAGATTGGTGATGAGATGGAGGGTGCTGGATGGAGATTGGTGATGAGATGGAGGGTGCTGGATGGAGATTGGTGATGAGATGGAGGGTGCTGGAGGGAGATTGGTGATGAGATGGAGGGTGCTGGAGGGAGATTGGTGATGAGATGGAGGGTGCTGGATGGAGATTGGTGATGAGATGGAGGGTGCTGGATGGAGATTGTTGTTTAATGTCCTTGCCTTCTTGGGTCTTGTATAGTTTCACACATTTTTTAATGCATATAAAAATTGAATTTAAAAAAATATGTAATCGTGTCACTTTACTATGTATCAGAAGAGAGGGCGAGCGTCACATATTATGTATGCGCATCCTTGTTGGATGTACCAATTTAATTAAACTAATGTTATTCTAGACAGAGCTGACCTACTGACCTTTGACATCCTGTCAATAAGTTAAATAGTCGTTTTTCCTGCTGTCTTTAACTTTCTTACTTTTCCTATCTGTGTGTTACAGGCAACGGAACAAATATATCAAGAGAATAATGGAGGTATGTGGCATTACCATCTTAATGCGTTTATACCAACCAGACATGTTTACAGCCTTACGGAAACAAAGCCAGTTTAAAAAACCCTCTGTGTCCCAAAGCGATCAGCTATATCTGTCTTACCCACAATGACATATCTAGCAATACATATACGCAATGTATCTTTAAATAAACTGTCTAGAAGATACCGCGTCCCCCTCGCAGCATAGCAATAAACGGATAGCTCAATATACTGTTAGTATCAAAGCCATTGATTTTAATTTGCCATTCTCAGGCCCTGACCTGGTTTAGTGATTGTAGTGGCTGTGGCTTTAAATGTTCTTTTTGTTTCATTTTATATGATGTATATACATTTAGTATTGTGATATTTAGTGACATTTCCATCATCTCTCCTCAGGTCGCGCCGCCAGTGTGATCATCGCACTAACAGACGGAGAGTTACAGCAAGTTCAATTCGACTTTGCAGAGAGAGAAGTGCGTCCTCTGGCAGAATGTTTTATCTATATCTTGATGTATTTTTCTTTCTTTTACTCTTTTGCTTTCTCTATTTCTCTAGCGTCCCCCTCCTCTAGTTATAATCATACGTGCATGTCTTTGAATTATGAATTTACTTGAAAGGAGCAATCTGTTTAACAAATGGCTCATTTATATGGCTCTGAAGGATATTTAGTGAGTGCGCCCCAATCATTGGTAACACACTGGGCCTGTGACTCACAGCTTTATTTAGTTATTAGCTGGGCCTGTGACTCACAGCTTTATTTAGTTATTAGCTGGGCCTGTGACTCACAGCTTTATTTAGTTATTAGCTGGGCCTGGGACTCACAGCTTTATTTAGTTATTAGCTGGGCCTGGGACTCACAGCTTTATTTAGTTATTAGCTGGGCCTGGGACTCACAGCTTTATTTAGTTATTAACTGGGCCTGTGACTCACAGCTTTATTTAGTTATTCAGGCCCTGCAGCCACGTCCTGGGCAGGCTGACACAATGAAGACAGCTCTGTAATTACACCTGGAGCAAACCGCCATCGTCTGAAAGTGTGAGCTTCTTAAAAGCTTAAAAGACTTGCTCTGTATCTTGGCATGAGCTTCATTATTTGTCAGCCAAGGGGGCTATAAATTCATCTTACAGCCTTTTCTTGCGAGACAGCCTAATAATCTGTTAGCTGATTACTTTCTTTGTGTTATTTTTATTTCTATTAGGCCCAGAGAGCGCGTAGTTTAGGGGCCATCGTTTACTGCGTTGGAGTGAAAGATTTTAATGAAACACAGGTAAGTGTTACACTGCTATTAAAGGGGGACTAAACCTCCCCTATAAGGGGCTGCTTATAAAACACACACACCAAAGACTAACACTCACGGCGCTGAGAAGGCTCGGTATGCACTTTACATATGTACCCTAACAGCGTGGATAGTATGGTCACCTAATAATGTATATGCAACTCATTTTACTGCAATTGTATTCCCATGTGTTTGGTCTTATTCAGACAGGATGGTTTGCTTCATATGGATCATCATAGAGTAGGCAGATTTCAGGATTCAATAATGTTCTCATTCAGGTGTATTTCATAAAATAACCATTTTCTATTTTTGTTTCACAATTGCCCGTATCCAATGCTGAAAGTTTCACATCTCCAATGTACAGATGCACAATGATCCTCTGCTGCACCTTCCTCTGCTGCATCTTCCTCCTCTGCTGCACATTCCTCTGCTGCACCTTCCTCTGCTGCACCTTCCTCTTCTGCTGCACCTTCCTCTTCTGCTGCACCTTCCTCTGCTGCACCTTCCTCTTCTGCTGCATCTTCCTCCTCTGCTGCATCTTCCTCCTCTGCTGCACATTCCTCTGCTGCACCTTCCTCTTCTGCTGCACCTTCCTCTTCTGCTGCACATTCTTCCTCTGCTGCACCTTCCTCTGCTGCACCTTCCTCTTCTGCTGCACATTCTTCCTCTGCTGCACCTTCCTCTTCTGCTGCACATTCCTCTGCTGCACATTCCTCTGCTGCACATTCCTCTGCTGCACCTTCCTCTTCTGCTGCACATTCCTCCTCTGCTGCACATTCCTCTGCTGCACCTTCCTCTGCTGCACCTTCCTCTTCTGCTGCACATTCCTCCTCTGCTGCACCTTCCTCTTCTGCTGCACCTTCCTCTTCTGCTGCACCTTCCTCTTCTGCTGCATATTCCTCCTCTGCTGCATATTCCTCCTCTGCTGCATATTCCTCCTGTGCTGCATATTCCTCTGCTGCCTCTTCCTCTGCTGCATCTTCCTCTGCTGCATCTTCATCCTCTGCTGCCTCTTCCTCTGCTGCATCTTCCTCCTCTGCTGCACCTTCCTCCTCTGCTGCACCTTCCTCTTCTGCTGCACATTCCTCCTCTGCTGCACCTTCCTCCTCTGCTGCACCTTCCTCTTCTGCTGCACATTCCTCCTCTGCTGCATATTCCTCCTCTGCTGCATATTCCTCCTCTGCTGCCTCTTCCTCTGCTGCATCTTCCTCTGCTGCCTCTTCCTCTGCTGCATCTTCATCCTCTGCTGCCTCTTCCTCTGCTGCATCTTCCTCCTCTGCTGCACCTTCCTCTGCTGCACCTTCCTCTTCTGCTGCACATTCCTCCTCTGCTGCACCTTCCTCTTCTGCTGCACCTTCCTCTTCTGCTGCACATTCCTCCTCTGCTGCACCTTCCTCTTCTGCTGCACCTTCCTCTTCTGCTGCACATTCCTCCTCTGCTGCATATTCCTCCTCTGCTGCATATTCCTCCTGTGCTGCCTCTTCCTCTGCTGCCTCTTCCTCTGCTGCCTCTTCCTCTGCTGCCTCTTCCTCTGCTGCCTCTTCCTCTGCTGCATCTTCATCCTCTGCTGCCTCTTCCTCTGCTGCATCTTCCTCCTCTGCTGCACCTTCCTCCTCTGCTGCATCTTCCTCCTCTGCTGCATCTTCCTCCTCTGCTGCACCTTCCTCCTCTGCTGCACCTTCCTCCTCTGCTGCATCTTCCTCCTCTGCTGCATCTTCCTCCTCTGCTGCACCTTCCTCCTCTGCTGCATCTTCCTCATCTGCTGCCCCTTCCTCCTATGCTGCCCCTTCCTCCTCTGCTGCCCCTTCCTTCTCTGCTGCATCTTCCTCATCTGCTGCATCTTCCTCATCTGCTGCATCTTCCTCATCTGCTGCACCTTCTTCCTCTGGTGCATCTTCTTCCTCTGGTGCATCTTCCTCCTCTGTTGCACCTTCTCCTGCTGCACCTTCCTCCTCTTCTGCACCTTCCTCCTCTGCTGCCTCTTCCTCTGGTGCATCTTCCTCCTCTGCTGCACCTTCCTATCCTGCACCTTCTTCCTCTGCTGCACCTTCCTCTGCTGCACCTTCCTCTGCTGCACCTTCTCCTGTTGCACCTTCTCCTGCTGCACCTTCCTCCTCTGCTGCCTCTTCCTCTGGTGCATCTTCCTCCTCTGCTGCACCTTCCTCTGCTGCACCTTCCTCCTCTGCTGCCTCTTCCTCTGCTGCCTCTTCCTCTGCTGCACCTTCCTCTGCTGCACCTTCCTCTGCTGCACCTTCCTCTGCTGCACCTTCTCCTGCTGCACCTTCTCCTGCTGCACCTTCCTCCTCTGCTGCACCTTCTCCTGCTGCACCTTCTCCTGCTGCACCTTCCTCTTCTGCTGCACCTTCCTCCTCTGCTGCACCTTCCTCCTCTGCTGCCTCTTCCTCTAGTGCACCTTCTTCCTCTGGTCCACCTTCCTCTGCTGCACCTTCCTCCTCTGCTGCACCTTCTCCTGCTGCACCTTCCTCTGCTGCACCTTCCTCTGCTGCATCTTCCTCCTCTGCTGCACCTTCCTCCTCTGCTGCATCTTCCTCCTCTGCTGCCTCTTCCTCTAGTGCACCTTCTTCCTCTGCTGCACCTTCCTCTGCTGCACCTTCCTCCTCTGCTGCACCTTCCTCCTCTGCTGCACCTTCTCCTGCTGCACCTTCTCCTGCTGCACCTTCCTCCTCTTCTGCATCTTCCTCCTCTGCTGCACCTTCCTCTGCTGCACCTTCCTCTGCTGCACCTTCCTCCTCAGCTGCACCTTCTTCTGCTGTACTTTTCCTTTCTGTTGCACATTATTTTGCCTTTGCTGCAGATTGCCCCCTCCTGGCTATGTCTTCCTTCTCTGCCATTTCCCATTCTGTTATATGAAATAAAACTCTAAGGGTCAGGAGCCATCAAATCAAAGAGAGGGACAGATTGGGCCCTGGGCACTGAGCAGATTTATATGGACAGAGACAGGATGGAAACAGTAGGGCTGTCAGCAGCAAACAGATACAGAGAGTGGACAACATGAGAGAGCCTGGTATAATGGGATTAAAGAGACAGAGAGAACTGTCTGACCAGCTCTGTGTATTAGCATTATCACATGAGTAACTGTATATATATATATAAATATAAATGGAGCACAGAAACTACAGAAATCTACTTTAATAATATGAGGAGGGTCTCAAGAAGAGCCTCCGTTTATATTGTCTTGTTCTTTAGTAAAACTTCTTCAGAACATGATGCTGGTGGCTTAGTCGCATTTCAGCAACCTATCAAATGACAGAGTGTGATACAATAAATATATACTAACTAGGGCCCTCGCAATGAGTGTTACTGCCTTGGTTTAAGTGTTAGTGCCTTGGTGTAAGTGTTAGTGCCTTGGTTTAAGTGTTACTGCCTTCGGCCTCGTTTTCGGACGCCATTCGGCCTCAAGTTAACTTGCAACCTTACTCACAGGCTCCCTGGCTGTCCCCCTGTGCTATCTGTGAGTGTGGAAGTAAATTTGAGGCATAATTGTGTTGTTTTTGATGTTCTTTCCAGTTGTGTGGTTTGGGCGTTTTACGTGCTTCGGTCCTAAGTCCTACAGGGCTCGCGATTCCAGTTGCGGGATTCGACCGCTTTACGTCTTTTACGGTTCTAAGTCCTGCAGAGCTGGCGATGAGTGCCTAGGGTGCTCATCACGAACCCTGCAATGAGCGCTTTTGGTCGATCATTGCAGCCTAAGTCCCATGGGCCTCGCAGTCGCATGCGTCAACTGCTTGCCTAGCTTCACAAGGCTTACAGATGACTGCTCGCTTTGCTTTGTGAGGCTCGCAGTTGCAGCCCTCGCCATGCGAGGGCCGCAAAGCGTGACCGACATCGGAAACGTTCCGAACATTCGTAAGATCCACAACTATTATAGTGATGGGATGCAATAAAGCTGTATCATGAAAAGGCCTCTGCAGTGCTCATCCAGTAGGGTCATTATCATAAACACTATACTGAGCATTTGAGCAAACAATCAGTGAAACTTTTACAGCTCATATTATAAAGTAGCTTTGTGGCATCTCATCAGATGTGCTTTCCTCCACCCCATGTGAGGCGTCTGGGGATTAAAGAGGATCTTGCTAGGAGGGTGTCCTAATTTTTTGATATCTAGTGTAATTTTGTCTATAAAAGCCACAGCTGGGAAGTATACAGATAAAGATTTGACCCATGCATGATCCATTAGGCTTAAGTTAGTAAATAATAGACACAACAACCGAGTGTGAGAAAACAACAGCTTTATTTAAATAACCAGTTTAACAATACCATAAATACTGTATTTATATATACATCAAAACAAGGGGGAGGAGCCAGGCCACAGACAGTGACCTCAAGCCTTGGGCCCTGCCCAAGGCCCCCAATGCTTCCACTAAGCACACCCCTTTAGGCCAGTAGACCGGGCAACTCACCTCCCACCACAGAGCAAGCAAGGGACCTCTCGTGAGTCTGCGATTTCCACCCCCCCCCCCCCTGCTGTCCAGTAGTGCTAAGGCCTGGACAACGCTGTCCCTGAACTCTAACATGAGCAGCTCTAAGCCGATTTTGGTTAGGTGTACCTTATCTTTTTCAAAGAACTCATCTGCGTAGACCGATTCAAAATCCTTGTAGTGGATGGCGACGAAACCTAACTTCCTCACGAAGCTTGACAACTGTTGATTGATTTTCTGGTGAGATCTGTCTAGCCCAACAGGATCCCGAGTGTTTCTCCAGGAACAACTCTTAATCATTTCAAACCATATGATTAACACGTTGGAGAACTTCTTCATCCAACTTTCAACGTCGTGTTTCATGACCCTCAGCATCCTACACATGAGGACTACCCTGAGGTCGATTCCCACCAGCGTGTATGAGTAACAATTCAGGATGTCCATAACGCTGTGCGTACGAGTCAAATAGTCCGTCCACTTGAGACCACCGCAGGCTTCGTATCCCAAACCATCGTACGCTCAAGTCCGTGACAGGAAAACCCAGTTGTGCCTTGTTTTCGGTAACTGCGGCTAACCTGTGGGCCCAGTACACATACAAATGGCCCAAGATCCAAAGATGCTTCTTTTCTCCTGAAAGCAGAAAAGAATATCTGTTAGACCACCGATCCAGGCCGTCTACCAAAGCTCCCAAATCTCCCCGGGGATGGCCTCGCCCTGCACGCTCACCCTCGGGGCCAAGTCCCTGAACCGCCGTTCCTGGAATCGAGAGATGGTGTCAGCACGTGCCAGGCATAAGCACACACGACGGTCTCAGAACTCCGAACCCCATTTGTCAACTGCGGCCACTATGGGGAATAGCTTGAGGAACGCCAGGTTCTTCTTAAGACCCTCTGCTTCCCACTCCCTGGGCCATGCAGCGGCGCACCACCTACCCTGGAAGTAAGCAACGCACCTGATTGATCCGGACACATCCATGTATAGCTCTAACTCAGTGCCAGTTGCACTCCCTGTCTGAATGCATGGTCCCATTAAAATCGATGAGGAAAGCCAACCATATCCTCGCATCTTCACACATGGCGCCTGAAACCTTAATGAAGTGATGTGGTCTCGAGACCCCCGTCATTGCAAGCGACATTCGATTGCAAAATATCCTCCCCATGGGAATTATTCTGCAGGCGAAGTTCAACTTCCCTACAATAGACTGTAGCCGTCGCAGTGACACTCTGCCTGCCCTTTCCAGGGTGCCGAGCTCCGCTTGCATGTCCGCCACCTTCTCTAAGGGAAGACTGCATTCCATTTTTATGGAATTAGTCTGAATCCCCAAGATTTTCCCCAAGAGTGTTGTGGGCCCCTCGTTATATTATGAGCCAATTTTCCTGCCTCCTTCTTAGGGACGACGCTGAGTGGAGAAATGACCAGTTCACCAATGGGGGGGAAGCAAATGGACCCACCGTCCTACCCAAGTGAACCTCTATTTGGACTTTTTCAGAGTCGCAAGGGATACGGCACCCCTCCTGGAAAACCCATTTCCAAGAGCCAGGACACATCCGTGTTACCAGGCGACCTACCGTAGCGTTTTAGCCACAGCAGCATTGCGGGGAAGTGTATAGGAGTCCTGCCCTTTGGTAGTGGGCTCTTCCGTCCTAATCCCCTCCCTGGGTCTGGCGCATCGAGTGAGAGGATGCTCACTGCCGCAGTTGGAGCAAGCGTGCCTCAACCTGCAATTGGGTGCCCATCTGTAGACCCCTTCGTTGGCGTAGAGGCAACCAACAGAGTATCCCTACATCCTTCCTGATGGGGACTCCGACCGTCTGGCCCTCCGTGCACTCCGTCCCCTTTCCGAACCTATGCAGTCGCAACTCCACCTGCAGGACCTTCTGCTTCTGGATCCCGATCTCCTCCTGGATCTATGAGTGCAAGAGGAACAGTCGCTAGCTCTCCGTTACCTACGCACCCGTGCCTAAACCGTCTGTTCCTCCCCTGAGGACTGGTCGTGGTCACCTATACCTGCGTGGCTAGAGTAAGCTGGCACCCCTGGATCTGGCACATCTTGTACAGGGTTCTCTGAGACTTTCTTAGTCGGTATCTTACTGAGCGTCCGCGTTGGTCACGTTTTACTGTGGCCTAACCCGACCGTCTTCAGTTCAGCCATTTGTCATCTCAAAGGAGTGTGGGTGAATAGCAGTGGACTATACATGCTTGTAGTCTTTCTGGCTCTGGTGGGGCGCGCCGGCCTCGCCATCGCGGCCGTCACTGGCACGTTGCCGAACATCACAATGCTGTCCTGGCTGTTCATCTCGCTGACGACTTTGTTCGTCCTGTGCTGCATTGTCGCCATGCCCATCTCCACACTGCTACTGCGTCCCTGCAAAGCACCAGAAGGGCTGTTAGAATAGGAACTAGAGGGGACCGCAGAGTCATCATAGTGATGAGCTGTAGGAGCTTTTTTAGAGCTCCCAGCTTTTCTCTAACCCCCTGCGCCCCTTTTATGGGGAGGTTACGGGGTGTTCTTTGCCCTCTGACTTGGGCGTGACCCTTTGGGCAAAGTGATGGGTGGTGGACGGAGTTCTAGGCCCAGGCCCCTTACCGCCCGTGGGCCCAGTCCTCTCTGGTGTGGGGCGTATGGGTCCCTGACTGCCATGACCCGCAACCCTCTTGGACCTAACCTCTGCTGGACCGGGATCTACTGGCTCTGTCATGGTGGAATGGGGAATTAACCCGTTAGCCCCTCCAGTATTGCCCAGTGCGCTAGCCACCGCAGGCTGGGCCTGAGCAATGTGCTGGGGGCCTCCACAGAAGGCATGGGTGAACCCAGCCTGTCCTGTACCCAACAGACCCCCTGTGATAAATCCTTAGCCTTAACCTCAGCCAACAGCACCTCCCAGCTCATTAGCATCCATAATAGAGGCCGACAAGCACCACACGCACAGCTACAAAACGCACAAGACAAACAAACAAAACACACGCAGAAACACACAACACACACGCTGCCCCTTATGTGCTGTTAATGGCTGGGGTTCTCAATTTTAACCTCCTACTTGCACTTGTGAAGAGCCCTGTAGACCTCCGTCCGTTCCCGAGAAGGACCGTACCTGAGTGAATAGCGCGTGAATACCGGGCGGAAGGCCCACCCCTCGACGCAACGTCATCACGCCGATGCCTGGGTCACTTGACGCTTCTCCTGACCCAGGGAGCCTGGGCAGCCTCTGCGTCGGCAGTAATCAGGGCAACAGATAAAGACTTTTATGAGAATAGCAGCCCTGGACAGATCCTCTCCCATACTCTGGGTATCATATCCCCTTAAAGCACTATACTTCATATGTAAGATTTAAAAGCTTTGATAATATTTATCTACAAATAATGATTTTAAATAAACCAATTATTTACAGCTTTTTCTCAGATCCAACTAAATCCCTCTCTTTTCTGCAGCTCTCCACAATTGCAGATAGCATCGACCATGTCTTTCCAGTGATGGGAGGATTCCAAGCTCTGCAGGGAGTGATAGACTCGGTGAGTAGGTATATATATTTATATAACTAGTCTATTAGTTGCACTGTAGATATTAGGAGAAGGTAGCAATATTACAGTGCGACGTGTGCAGTTTGCTCTAGTCCTGTGTGGTGGTGGGCAGAGGGGGAGTCTGAGGTTCCCTGGTATAATATTCACTGCTTGGCACATCCTCTACTCTGCTGCAGCTTACATACCAACAGAGAAACTCTTCTTCTTTCAGATCCTGAAGAAATCGTGTATTGAGATCCTGGCAGCTGAGCCATCCAGCGTGTGCGCAGGGGGTGAGTGAAATAGGCCACAGGAATTTAACCCCTTCAGAGCAGGATGTCTAGATGGCAGACTGTGTCATTTCTTACATTTTGTCACATTTGCTTATTCTGAGGTCTGGAAATAAAGATTGGTTCAAGTTAAACCCTTGTGGGAAATCAAAATGGCAGGCACCAGGCAAGAGACTGCTGTGGAATCATCTAAACAACCAATAGATAAAGACTCACATAATATAAACTGTCAGTCATCTCTGAGGCTGATTTTGGAGAGAGCTGCAGCAATAATGCACTGAGCCACATAACATGTTGTCAGCGACATGACACTCCTGGACTATCTGTGTCCTCGCTGTGATTAGCTAAACATATTCTTATACTATCTGATCCCATGTCTGAGTTATACAGGAAAACAAGGTTTAATAAGGGCACGGAAACAACACCCTGGGCAAGTAGAAACAGTGCAAGACGTGACATGTAGAAGCCTTGGTGGCTAGTGGATTAATGCACAATTAGGGCGAGGTAGAAAACAGACCAGAAAGATGCTCTGTATAAGAAACGGGGGTCTATACAGACTTTATAGCACATGGAGGGTTGTTTTTATCTCTATTATATGTGTCTGAAATATTATGTAAACAATGTGTGGATCTGGAGTTATATGTTTAACATATGTGGATCAGTTTTGATGTACATAACATATGTGTGTCTATGTTTATCAGTTTAACATGTGTAGTTCTGTTCTTATCTATATAACATGTGTTGGTCTGAATTAATCCATATAAGATGTTTGGGTCTGTATTAATCCATATAACATGTATGATGCTGGGGTTATGTGTAACAGTGATATTTGTTTATAGAGCACATGGGTCTTGTATAAATCTAAATACACATTTTATTATTTTTGGTGGCATTTCATTGACTGAATTTATACAAGGTGTTAGGAACCAGTGAACATGTGATAGACATACACCCATCTTGTGCCTTTGCACTTGACGCAGAGTTTGTAGGGTGAATAGGAAATTGTAGTCACCCTATAGTATTCAGTAGGAGCGGCCATAAAAGCTGCCATATTGATCCCTCAGCCGACGTTACACATTTATATAGGCTAGTAGCCAATGTTCTCATTCTTTATTTTGGAGCTGTAGGTTCAGTTTGTTCCAATAATTGATAACAAATAGGGTGGGGATTGCAGAGGTAGCGTGGGTGATGGGCAGAAGGGAGAGGAACGAGTGGAAACATCCTCACTTCTTTGTTGCCTTTACAGACCCAGTTGGGCATCCCCTTGGAATGTGAGGAGTCCCCTCAGAGATGATGAGTCTCCTTGGAGTGTAGTGTGAGGAGTCCCCCTGGAGTGTAGTGTGACTAGTCCCCCTGGAGTGTAGTGTGACTAGTCCCCCTGGAGTGTAGTGTGACTAGTCCCCCTGGAGTGTAGTGTGATGAGACCCCTGGAGAGTAGTGTGACGAGTCCCCTGGAGTGTAGTGTGACTAGTCCCCCTGGAGAGTAGTGTGACGAGTCCCCCTGGAGTGTGGTGTGACGAGTCCCCCTGGAGTGTAGTGTGATGAGACCCCTGGAGAGTAGTGTGACGAGTCCCCTGGAGTGTAGTGTGACTAGTCCCCCTGGAGTGTAGTGTGATGAGACCCCTGGAGAGTAGTGTGACGAGTCCCCTGGAGTGTAGTGTGACTAGTCCCTCTGGAGTGTAGTGTGACGAGTCCCCCTGGAGTGTAGTGTGACGGGTCCCCTGGAGTATAGTGTGACGAGTCCCCTGGAGTGTAGTGTGACGGGTCCCCTGGAGTGTAGTGTGACGGGTCCCCTGGAGTATAGTGTGAGGTGTCCCCTCGGAGTGGAGTGTGACGGGTCCCTTCGGAGTGGAGTGTGACGGGTCCCTTCGGAGTGGAGTGTGACGGGTCCCTGGAGTGTAGTGTGATGGGTCCCCTGGAGTGTAGTGTGACGGGTCCCCTGGAGTGTAGTGTGACGGGTCCCCTGGAGTGTAGTGTGACGGGTCCCCTGGAGTGTAGTGTGATGGGTCCCCTGGAGTGTAGTGTGACGGGTCCCCTGGAGTGTAGTGTGACGGGTCCCCTCGGAGTGTAGTGTGACGGGTCCCCTGGAGTGTAGTGTGACGGGTCCCCTCGGAGTGTAGTGTGACGGGTCCCCTCGGAGTGTAGTGTGACGAGTCCCCCTGGAGTGTAGTGTGACGAGTCCCCCTGGAGTGTAGTGTGACGGGTGCCCTGGAGTGTAGTGTGACGGGTCCCCTGGAAGTGTAGTGTGACGGGTCCCCTGGGATTGGAGTGTGACGGGTCCCCTCGGAGTGTAGTGTGAGGAGTCCCCTCGGAGTGTAGTGTGAGGAGTCCCCTGGAGTGTAGTGTGAGGAGTCCCCTCGGAGTGGAGTGTGACGGGTCCCCTCGGAGTGGAGTGTGACGGGTCCCCTCGGAGTGGAGTGTGACGGGTCCCCTGGAGTGTAGTGTGACGAGTCCCCTTGGAGTGTAGTGTGACGAGTCCCCTGGAGTGTAGTGTGAGGAGTCCCTTTGGAGTGTAGTGTGAGGAGTCCCTTTGGAGTGTAGTGTGAGGAGTCCCTTTGGAGTGTAGTGTGACGGGTCCCCTCGAGTGTAGTGTGACGGGTACCCTTGGAGTGGAGTGTGACGGGTACCCTTGGAGTGGAGTGTGACGGGTACCCTTGGAGTGGAGTGTGACGGATCCCCTCGAGTGTAGTGTGACGGGTCCCCTGGAGTGTAGTGTGACGGGTGCCCTGGAGTGTAGTGTGACGGGTCCCCTGGAGTGTAGTGTGACGGGTCCCCTCGGAGTGTAGTGTGACGGGTCCCCTCGGAGTGTAGTGTGACGGGTCCCCTCGGAGTGTAGTGTGACGGGTCCCCTCGGAGTGGAGTGTGACGGGTCCCCTCGGAGTGGAGTGTGACGGGTCCCCTGGAGTGTAGTGTGACGAGTCCCCTCGGAGTGGAGTGTTTGTGCCACACTCACCTCTACAAGCGGTGTCATCAGGATCATAACAGGAGGATTTGGTAAACTTGATATAATTATATAATTATTACTTGTTTTCTGGTTTTAGTGCGTGTTGTGATTATGAACCAACCATTAATTAGCTGGAATGTAGACTAGCGCAGCGCAGCACAACACCACAAGGATAGCACGGGCTTGTATAATTGGGGTGAGGTGTCGTATGATCTATCACTACAATTTAAAGGGACCTTTTATATTATATCACAACATACAAATAAAGTGTGTAAAACATGCTTTAGATTTTCCTGAATGGTATTTCTGTGTGTTCTGCCTTTGAATCGCTATGAGGTCACGTCATTGGAAGCGATGAGGAGCTGTGATGTCAGGAAGTCGCTGCCTTAGCTCCCGATTCAGTATACCAAAGCAGTGAGCTCTACCTATGTGGATAAAACACTTGTAGATAGGGTGTCCTCACATGTAGATATGGTGTCCCCACATGTAGATATAGTGTCCCCACATGTAGATATGGTGTCCCCACATGTAGATATGGTGTCCCCACATGTAGATATGGTGTCCTCACATGTAGATATGGTGTCCTCACATGTAGATATGGTGTCCCCACATGTAGATATGGTGTCCCCACATGTAGAGATGTGACGTCACATGTAGATATGGTATCCCCACATGTAGATATGGTGTCCCCACATGTAGATATGGTGTCCTCACATGTAGATATGGTGTCCTCACATGTAGATATGGTGTCCTCACATGTAGATATGGTGTCCCCACATGTAGATATGGTGTCCCCACATGTAGATATGGTGTCCCCACATGTAGATATGGTGTCCTCACATGTAGATATGGTGTCCTCACATGTAGATATGGTGTCCCCACATGTAGAGATGTGACGTCACATGTAGATATGGTGTCCCCACATGTAGATATGGTGTCCTCACATGTAGATATGGTGTCCCCACATGTAGAGATGTGACGTCACATGTAGAGATGTGACGTCACATGTAGAGATGGTGTCCTCACATGTAGAAATAATGACCTCACATGTAGAAATAATGACCTCACATGTAGAGATGTGACCTCACATGTAGAGATGTGACCTCACATGTAGATATGGTGTCCCCACATGTAGAGATGTGACGTCACATGTAGATATGGTGTCCCCACATGTAGATATGGTGTCCCCACATGTAGATATGGTGCCCTCACATGTAGATATGGTGCCCTCACATGTAGATATGGTGTCCCCACATGTAGATATGGTGTGCCCACATGTAGATATGGTGTCCTCACATGTAGATATGGTGTCCCCACATGTAGAGATGTGACGTCACATGTAGATATGGTGTCCCCACATGTAGATATGGTGTCCCCACATGTAGATATGGTGTCCCCACATGTAGATATGGTGTTCCCACATGTAGAGATGGTGTCCTCACATGTAGATATCATGACCTCACATGTAGAGATGTGACCTCACATGTAGATATCATGACCTCACATGAAGGAGATGTGACCTCACATGTAGATATCATGACCTCACATGAAGGAGATGTGACCTCACATGTAGATATCATGACCTCACATGAAGGAGATGTGACTTCACATGTAGATATCATGACCTCACATGAAGGAGATGTGACCTCACATGTAGATATCATGACCTCACATGAAGGAGATGTGACTTCACATGTAGATATCATGACCTCATGTGTAGACATGGTGACCTCACATTCATAATTATGACTCTCAATCAGTTCTTGCATTTCTTAAGATTTTAAAAATGCCATCAGTTTCCTAGTAAGCAAATGATAACTAGTGTACAGTCTTCAAGGAGCATAGACAGTATTGTGTGCCACTGCACAGCTCTTGTAGGGTTAATCTTGCCTTGTCACCACAAACATGCCCATTCATCTGAAAGATACATCAGCACCTTCTTCTGCTCCATTGGCCCAGCAGCATCACTGCATGTGGAGACACTCTTACACTAAATGA
Organism: Discoglossus pictus; assembly: GCA_027410445.1. Taxonomy (NCBI): domain Eukaryota; kingdom Metazoa; phylum Chordata; class Amphibia; order Anura; family Alytidae; genus Discoglossus; species Discoglossus pictus. The sequence continues at coordinate 1,403,071 of CM050171.1, forward strand.
CAGCCACATGTACACCTTGGAAGCGTGGGTGGAGGGGCGATCTCCTGGGGGTGATGGTTTAGTGGGCACAGACCTCGTCCTCTCGCTGCCAGCACAGCTGGGCTTTGTTCCATCACTGACCTTTTTCAGCCCTTCTTGCTGCTCTGTCACAATCGACAAGTTAGAGACTGACAGTAACTAAGGAAGATAAGCATGCAGTCACTGAGAGAAATCAGATTAGCCACTTGGTGGAGCGGGCAGAGCCGTGGCACAAAGGGGGACAGGGAGGGAGATGAATACGAGAGGGTGATCCTGATTCCTAGGGATGGACTCACACATCTAATGTAGGGCACATAATCATGGCTTCCTCTGTACCTAATGTATGATGATAGCATGAGGTCACTAAGGTGCGTGTGACACCCTACTATCCAAACGGGTTTACTGAGTATTTAATATTACTGTTGCTTTTTTAATACTATTAGTCCCCTATTTACAGATAAATAAAGGTTACAAGGTTGAGTCCAAGGTTAGCTTTCACGGGCCTTTTATTATATTATATTATATTATTTTATATTATAGTTTATGGAACAGCTCGTGAAATCTGTGGCATTTGGTGATCCTCTCAAGGGAGATCTCTCTGTCTTAGCCGCACAAATGTCACTTTTTTAAGGAAAGTCCCACATTTAAGGGTAAAGTCCTGTTTGTTAACCCTGATCATGTCCCACTTTATCTCTAAGTCCTCCTATTATTTCATCTCCAGGTCTTCATATGTGTATGGAGGTTTGGGCACATGTTAACATACTTAGTAATACTACTAATACAATATAAGTATATCTTTTTGGGAGATATGAATATTCTTTGCTGTCCTTGTGGTGATTTGTAAACTTCAAACAGAATCCATAGCTCAGATTTAAATGGTGTTCAGGAAAGTTTTGTAACATTTAATTGTGGGTTTATGTTTTTTGTTATCTAATGATGATGATTATTCTTATTAAGTGGATTCCCAACAGATCTCCTGGCCATTGCTAGTCACACATTTGATGTGGCAATACATTTAAATTGGAATTATTATGAAAATTCCAAAGGTTAATAAAATAAGATTTGTTTATGCAAGTCGTGTCCCCTCGGTGCTGGGAGAGTCAGAGGAGCCGCCCGGGCTCTGGGATATAGGGAGTCTCAATCCAAGTTTTACTCATAGTTTGGACCAAATCCGTATGAATATATAGTCTGTATTGAACTGGATTCTCAGGTGCACCTCCCCTTTAAGGTGGGACTGGATGATATTTGGGGCTGATTTGGAATAGAAGATTTAAACAAGTGCAGCCCCGTAGTACATATATGTTATAAGTTTCCGATAATAAAGAGGTACGGTCACTGTGTTGTTGGTCACGGCCTCAGTTCAATTATTCTCTGTTTCTTAAGACAAGGCCTCCAGGCCTCTATCTCGGTGTAAGTTACAGCTCCTGTGTAATTGTTGTGTGCCCGAGCTCCTTTGTTAGTGTTGTGCATGTTGGTGTTTCCATGTGGATGTTGTGTGTCTGTGTTTTTGTGATCGTTGCGTTTGTCAGAGTTCCTCTGTAAATGTTGTGTGCGTTGGTGTTGATGTTCCTGTGATCATTGTTTCCATGTTCCTGTGTGAGTATGTCAGTGTGCCTGTGGGAGTGTTGTGTGTCCATGTTCTTGTGTGAGTGTTGTGTGTCAGTGCGCCTGTGGGAGTGTTGTGTGTCCATTTTCTTGTGTGAGTGTTGTGTGCCTGTGGGAGTGTTGTGTGTCCATGTTCTTGTGTGAGTGTTGTGTGTCAGTGTGCCTGTGGGAGTGTTGTGTGTCCATGTTCTTGTGTGAGTGTTGTGTGTCAGTGCGCCTGTGGGAGTGTTGTGTGTCCATGTTCTTGTGTGAGTGTTGTGTGTCAGTGTGCCTGTGGGAGTGTTGTGTGTCCATGTTCTTGTGTGAGTGTTGTTTGTCAGTGTGCCTGTGGGAGTGTTGTGTGTCCATGTTCTTGTGGGAGTGTTGTGTGTCAGTGTGCCTGTGGGAGTGTTGTGTGTCCATGTTCTTGTGTGAGTGTTGTGTGTCAGTGTGCCTGTGGGAGTGTTGTGTGTGCATGTTCTTGTGTGAGTGTTGGGTGTGTGTCAGTGTGCCTGTGGGAGTGTTGTGTGTGCATGTTCTTGTGTGAGTGTTGTGTGTGTGTGTGTCAGTGTGCCTGTGGGAGTGTTGTGTGTCCATGTTCTTGTGTGAGTGTTGTGTGTCCATGTTCTTGTGTGAGTGTTGTGTGTCAGTGCGCCTGTGGGAGTGTTGTGTGTCCATGTTCTTGTGTGAGTGTTGTGTGTCAGTGTGCCTGTGGGAGTGTTGTGTGTCCATGTTCTTGTGTGAGTGTTGTGTGTCAGTGCGCCTGTGGGAGTATTGTGTGTCCATGTTCTTGTGTGAGTGTTGTGTGTCAGTGTGCCTGTGGGAGTGTTGTGTGTCCATGTTCTTGTGGGAGTGTTGTGTGTCAGTGTGCCTGTGGGAGTGTTGTGTGTCCATGTTCTTGTGTGAGTGTTGTGTGTCAGTGTGCCTGTGGGAGTGTTGTGTGTGCATGTTCTTGTGTGAGTGTTGGGTGTGTGTCAGTGTGCCTGTGGGAGTGTTGTGTGTGCATGTTCTTGTGTGAGTGTTGTGTGTGTGTGTCAGTGTGCCTGTGGGAGTGTTGTGTGTCCATGTTCTTGTGTGAGTGTTGTGTGTCAGTGCGCCTGTGGGAGTATTGTGTGTCCATGTTCTTGTGTGAGTGTTGTGTGTCAGTGTGCCTGTGGGAGTGTTGTGTGTCCATGTTCTTGTGGGAGTGTTGTGTGTCAGTGTGCCTGTGGGAGTGTTGTGTGTCCATGTTCTTGTGTGAGTGTTGTGTGTCAGTGTGCCTGTGGGAGTGTTGTGTGTGCATGTTCTTGTGTGAGTGTTGGGTGTGTGTCAGTGTGCCTGTGGGAGTGTTGTGTGTGCATGTTCTTGTGTGAGTGTTGTGTGTGTGTGTCAGTGTGCCTGTGGGAGTGTTGTGTGTCCATGTTCTTGTGTGAGTGTTGTGTGTCAGTGCGCCTGTGGGAGTGTTGTGTGTCCATGTTCTTGTGTGAGTGTTGTGTGTCAGTGTGCCTGTGGGAGTGTTGTGTGTCCATGTTCTTGTGTGAGTGTTGTGTGTCAGTGCGCCTGTGGGAGTATTGTGTGTCCATGTTCTTGTGTGAGTGTTGTGTGTCAGTGCGCCTGTGGGAGTGTTGTGTGTCCATGTTCTTGTGTGAGTGTTGTGTGTCAGTGTGCCTGTGGGAGTGTTGTGTGTCCATGTTCTTGTGTGAGTGTTGTGTGTCAGTGTGCCTGTGGGAGTGTTGTGTGTGCATGTTCTTGTGTGAGTGTTGTGTGTGTGTCAGTGTGCCTGTGGGAGTGTTGTGTGTGCATGTTCTTGTGTGAGTGTTGTGTGTGTGTCAGTGTGCCTGTGGGAGTGTTGTGTGTCCATGTTCTTGTGTGAGTGTTGTGTGTCAGTGTGCCTGTGGGAGTGTTGTGTGTCCATGTTCTTGGGTGAGTGTTGTGTGTCAGTGCGCCTGTGGGAGTGTTGTGTGTCCATGTTCTTGTGTGAGTGTTGTGTGTCAGTGCGCCTGTGGGAGTGTTGTGTGTCCATGTTCTTGTGTGAGTGTTGTGTGTCAGTGTGCCTGTGGGAGTGTTGTGTGTGCATGTTCTTGTGTGAGTGTTGTGTGTGTGTCAGTGTGCCTGTGGGAGTGTTGTGTGTGCATGTTCTTGTGTGAGTGTTGTGTGTGTGTCAGTGTGCCTGTGGGAGTGTTGTGTGTCCATGTTCTTGTGTGAGTGTTGTGTGTCAGTGTGCCTGTGGGAGTGTTGTGTGTCCATGTTCTTGGGTGAGTGTTGTGTGTCAGTGCGCCTGTGGGAGTGTTGTGTGTCCATGTTCTTGTGTGAGTGTTGTGTGTCAGTGTGCCTGTGGGAGTGTTGTGTGTCCATGTTCTTGTGTGAGTGTTGTGTGTCAGTGTGCCTGTGGGAGTGTTGTGTGTGCATGTTCTTGTGTGAGTGTTGTGTGTGTGTCAGTGTGCCTGTGGGAGTGTTGTGTGTGCATGTTCTTGTGTGAGTGTTGTGTGTGTGTCAGTGTGCCTGTGGGAGTGTTGTGTGTCCATGTTCTTGTGTGAGTGTTGTGTGTCAGTGTGCCTGTGGGAGTGTTGTGTGTCCATGTTCTTGGGTGAGTGTTGTGTGTCAGTGCGCCTGTGGGAGTGTTGTGTGTCCATGTTCTTGTGTGAGTGTTGTGTGTCAGTGCGCCTGTGGGAGTGTTGTGTGTCCATGTTCTTGTGTGAGTGTTGTATCAGTGTGCCTGTGTGAGTCAGGCTCAGACTACAGATGCCCATGGGCACATTATGGGTGAGACTTAAAGGGGAGGAAATGAAAACATGAGACCAAAGGAGAGGAAGAGACTGAACAGAGAGAGGAGACCGTGAGCACCAGTGTTTCTAGTCACTGTAGGTTATTTGTGTGATTCCAGGTCACTATCGCTGACCGCTCCACAGTGACCGCTCCGCAGTGCTTCTTTGTTTGTTTGTGGCATTGTTTAGTGCTGAGCGGACAAGTGCTTTGCAGATACAGACGTCTTGGGATATCGGGGCATCTTAGGCCTCTCACTATTCTGTGCTCTGTGGTCGTGTCATCACCACAAAGGCATGGGCTGCTTCCTCCTCCTGGATCTGGATCCTTCTCCTTGGAGCTGACGCTCCGTTTTTGTGTTTTGCCAGCTCGGCGTCTTTGTGAGGCTGCAGGAAGTTGTGGTGATTCTGGGATTCCTGCAGGGTGTACGTGGTGTTTGTAAATAGCCTGCACATTCCAGAGTCACATGGGGCAGAGTGCAAGCTCTTGGGCAGGTTTATGGGCTGTGCGTCAGACAGAGGGATCAGCCCTCAGGGTGGGGGCCCAGAACAGGGCAATCAGTGAAATGTAAGAGCTTGCTGTCCATAGAACTGACCTCTCCTTATTAGGGCGAGGATACCAAGACCTCAGAATCAGTACATGATAGAGAAGCAGATAATATTAGGGGAGTCAGACTAGGAGCTGGGTTCAGGCTGTGAGCCGGGCTCAGGCTGAGAGTCGGATTCAGCCCTGGGAGCGAGGCTCAGACTGGGAGTCCGATTCAGGCCTGGGAGTTATATTCAGGCCTGGGAGCCAGGCTCGGGCTGGGGGTCGGGCTCGGGCTGGGGGTCGGGTTCAGGCCGGGGGTCGGGCTCAGGCTGGGAGTCGGGTTCAGGCCGGGGGTCGGGTTCAGGCCGGGGGTCGGGTTCAGGCCGGGGGTCGGGTTCAGGCCGGGGGTCGGGTTCAGGCCGGGGGTCGGGTTCAGGCCGGGGGTCGGGTTCAGGCCGGGGGTCGGGAGCCGGGGGTCGGGTTCAGGCCGGGGGTCGTGTTCAGGCCGGGGGTCGGGTTCAGGCCGGGGGTCGGGCTCAGGGTGGGAGTCGGGTTCAGGCCAGGGGTGGGGCTCAGGCCGGGAGTCGGGTTCAGGCCGGGGGTCGGGTTCAGGCCGGGGGTCGGGAGCCGGGGGTCGGGTTCAGGCCGGGGGTCGTGTTCAGGCCGGGGGTCGGGTTCCGGCCGGGGGTCGGGCTCAGGGTGGGAGTCGGGTTCAGGCCTGGGGTGGGGCTCAGGCCGGGTGTCGGGTTCAGGCCGGGGGTCCTGCTCAGGCTGGGAGTCGGATTCAGGCCGGGGGTCCTGCTCAGTCTGGTAGTCGGTTCAGGCCGGGGGGCGGGCTCAGGCTGGTAGTCGGTTCAGGCCGGGGGTCGGGCTCAGGCTGGTAGTCGGTTCAGGCCGGGGGTCGGGCTCAGGCTGGTAGTTGGTTCAGGCCGGGGGTCGGGCTCAGGCTGGTAGTTGGTTCAGGCCGGGGGTCGGGCTCAGGCTGGTAGTCGGTTCAGGCCGGGGGTCGGGCTCAGGCTGGTAGTTGGTTCAGGCCGGGGGGCGGGCTCAGGCTGGTAGTCGGTTCAGGCCGGGGGTCGGGCTCAGGCTGGTAGTCGGTTCAGGCCGGGGGTCGGGCTCAGGCTGGTAGTCGGTTCAGGCCGGGGGTCGGGCTCAGGCTGGTAGTCGGTTCAGGCCGGGGGTCGGGCTCAGGCTGGTAGTTGGTTCAGGCTGGGGGTCGGGCTCAGGCTGGTAGTTGGTTCAGGCTGGGGGTCGGGCTCAGGCTGGTAGTCGGTTCAGGCCGGGGGTCGGGCTCAGGCTGGTAGTTGGTTCAGGCCGGGGGTCGGGCTCAGGCTGGGAGTCGGGTTCAGGCCGGGGGTCGGGTTCAGGCCGGGGGTCGGGTTCAGGCCGGGGGTCGGGTTCAGGCCGGGGGTCGGGTTCAGGCCGGGGGTCGGGTTCAGGCCGGGGGTCGGGTTCAGGCCGGGGGTCGGGAGCCGGGGGTCGGGGTCAGGCCGGGGGTCGTGTTCAGGCCGGGGGTCGGGTTCAGGCCGGGGGTCGGGCTCAGGGTGGGAGTCGGGTTCAGGCCAGGGGTGGGGCTCAGGCCGGGAGTCGGGTTCAGGCCGGGGGTCGGGTTCAGGCCGGGGGTCGGGAGCCGGGGGTCGGGTTCAGGCCGGGGGTCGTGTTCAGGCCGGGGGTCGGGTTCCGGCCGGGGGTCGGGCTCAGGGTGGGAGTCGGGTTCAGGCCAGGGGTGGGGCTCAGGCCGGGAGTCGGGTTCAGGCCGGGGGTCCTGCTCAGGCTGGGAGTCGGATTCAGGCCGGGGGTCCTGCTCAGTCTGGTAGTCGGTTCAGGCCGGGGGGCGGGCTCAGGCTGGTAGTCGGTTCAGGCCGGGGGTCGGGCTCAGGCTGGTAGTCGGTTCAGGCCGGGGGTCGGGCTCAGGCTGGTAGTTGGTTCAGGCCGGGGGTCGGGCTCAGGCTGGTAGTTGGTTCAGGCCGGGGGTCGGGCTCAGGCTGGTAGTCGGTTCAGGCCGGGGGTCGGGCTCAGGCTGGTAGTTGGTTCAGGCCGGGGGGCGGGCTCAGGCTGGTAGTCGGTTCAGGCCGGGGGTCGGGCTCAGGCTGGTAGTCGGTTCAGGCCGGGGGTCGGGCTCAGGCTGGTAGTCGGTTCAGGCCGGGGGTCGGGCTCAGGCTGGTAGTCGGTTCAGGCCGGGGGTCGGGCTCAGGCTGGTAGTTGGTTCAGGCTGGGGGTCGGGCTCAGGCTGGTAGTTGGTTCAGGCTGGGGGTCGGGCTCAGGCTGGTAGTCGGTTCAGGCCGGGGGTCGGGCTCAGGCTGGTAGTTGGTTCAGGCCGGGGGTCGGGCTCAGGCTGGTAGTCGGTTCAGGCCGGGGGGCGGGCTCAGGCTGGTAGTCGGTTCAGGCCGGGGGTCGGGCTCAGGCTGGTAGTCGGTTCAGGCCGGGGGGGCGGGCTCAGGCTGGTAGTCGGTTCAGGCCGGGGGTCGGGCTCAGGCTGGTAGTTGGTTCAGGCCGGGGGTCGGGCTCAGGCTGGTAGTTGGTTCAGGCCGGGGGTCGGGCTCAGGCTGGTAGTTGGTTCAGGCCGGGGGGTGGGCTCAGGCTGGTAGTCGGTTCAGGCCGGGGATCGGGCTCAGGCTGGTAGTCGGTTCAGGCCGGGGGTCGGGCTCAGGCTGGTAGTTGGTTCAGGCCGGGGGTCGGGCTCAGGCTGGTAGTTGGTTCAGGCCGGGGGTCGGGCTCAGGCTGGTAGTTGGTTCAGGCCGGGGGTCGGGCTCAGGCTGGTAGTCGGTTCAGGCCGGGGGTCGGGCTCAGGCTGGTAGTCGGTTCAGGCCGGGGGTCGGGCTCAGGCTGGTAGTTGGTTCAGGCCGGGGGTCGGGCTCAGGCTGGTAGTTGGTTCAGGCCGGGGGGTGGGCTCAGGCTGGTAGTCGGTTCAGGCCGGGGATCGGGCTCAGGCTGGTAGTCGGTTCAGGCCGGGGGTCGGGCTCAGGCTGGTAGTCGGTTCAGGCCGGGGGTCGGGCTCAGGCTGGTAGTTGGTTCAGGCCGGGGGTCGGGCTCAGGCTGGTAGTTGGTTCAGGCCGGGGGTCGGGCTCAGGCTGGTAGTTGGTTCAGGCCGGGGGTCGGGCTCAGGCTGGTAGTTGGTTCAGGCCGGGGGTCGGGCTCAGGCTGGTAGTCGGTTCAGGCCGGGGGTCGGGCTCAGGCTGGTAGTTGGTTCATGCCGGGGGTCGGGCTCAGGCTGGTAGTTGGTTCAGGCCGGGGGTCGGGCTCAGGCTGGTAGTCGGTTCAGGCCGGGGGTCGGGCTCAGGCTGGTAGTCGGTAGATCAACAGTAAATAAAATGGTATCTTCAACAGCAGCAGAATTCCACATTAAATTGCAAAGTAAAACACATCTGATTTGCAGCGTAGCCGCCCCTTACACCCCTTGCGCCCCGCGCTGCGCTCTGTTCTACCCACCACGGGGCAATAATAACGCGGCTCAGAGATTTCTTCTTCAGTTCAACACATTTGATTTTCCAAAACACTTTGTATTAACTACGAAAAAATGCAACCTGGATATAGTTTTATAGACCTTGGATTACTCATTTTATTTATTGCAAAATATTTATTTAAATTTGTATAAAGTGCATGAAAGGAAGTTTACAAGCTCATTGTTTTTAAAAAGTAATTGCCGTGTTCAGTCCATGAGAACACGTATGATGTACAGGACAGTTTGGAGACACAGAGAATAGGATAAACATGAAAGAACTGCCTCTTATACCCAGAGCGGCCACTTTATAGCATTAGTAATAAAAACTTCCAAGGATCTGGACTCCTGTCAGGAAGGAACCACTCGATGCTATCGCGGGGCTACGGGGACGGACGAGGAAGCAATCCAGTTCTCTTGGACCAGCTCCAATACATGGAACGTGGAACAAGCATCAGCATAAATGTCTGGATGGAGGTTCCACTAAACTTCAGGTCACTCAATATATTACATGAGACACAAATATGTCAGGAGGTCTAGTTGTCTTTAGTTTAGGAATGTGATCTTAAGTGAGACAATCTGTTGGGGTCTGATTTGTAGGATCTCCAGCCATGAAATAGTAATTAGCATTGGACACATTACCTCTAGACTACAGTAGGACATGCGCACCACTAGAGTACAGTAGGACATGCGCACCTCTAGAGTACAGTAGGACATGCGCACCTCTAGAGTACAGTAGGACATGCGCACCTCTAGAGTACAGTAGGACATGCGCACCACTAGAGTACAGTAGGACATGCGCACCACTAGAGTACAGTAGGACATGCGCACCTCTAGAGTACAGTAGGACATGCGCACCACTAGAGTACAGTAGGACATGCGCACCTCTAGAGTACAGTAGGACATGCGCACCTCTAGAGTACAGTAGGACATGCGCACCACTAGAGTACAGTAGGACATGCGCACCTCTAGAGTACAGTAGGACATGCGCACCTCTAGAGTACAGTAGGACATGCGCACCTCTAGAGTACAGTAGGACATGCGCACCACTAGAGTACAGTAGGACATGCGCACCACTAGAGTACAGTAGGACATGCGCACCTCTAGAGTACAGTAGGACATGCGCACCACTAGAGTACAGTAGGACATGCGCACTACTAGAGTACAGTAGGACATGCGCACCTCTAGAGTACAGTAGGACATGCGCACCACTAGAGTACAGTAGGACATGCGCACTACTAGAGTACAGTAGGACATGCGCACCACTAGAGTAAAGTAGGACATGCGCACCTCTAGAGTACAGTAGGACATGCGCATCTCTAGAGTACAGTAGGACATGCGCACCTCTAGAGTACAGTAGGACATGCGCATCACTAGAGTACAGTAGGACATGCGCACTACTAGAGTACAGTAGGACATGCGCACCTCTAGAGTACAGTAGGACATGCGCACCTCTAGAGTACAGTAGGACATGCGCACCACTAGAGTACAGTAGGACATGCGCACCTCTAGAGTACAGTAGGACATGCGCACCTCTAGAGTACAGTAGGACATGCGCACCTCTAGAGTACAGTAGGACATGCGCACCTCTAGAGTACAGTAGGACATGCGCACCTCTAGAGTACAGTAGGACATGCGCACCTCTAGAGTACAGTAGGACATGCGCATCACTAGAGTACAGTAGGACATGCGCACTACTAGAGTACAGTAGGACATGCGCACCTCTAGAGTACAGTAGGACATGCGCACCTCTAGAGTACAGTAGGACATGCGCACCTCTAGAGTACAGTAGGACATGCGCACCTCTAGAGTACATTAGGACATGCGCACCTCTAGAGTACAGTAGGACATGCGCACCTCTAGAGTACAGTAGGACATGCGCATCACTAGAGTACAGTAGGACATGCGCACTACTAGAGTACAGTAGGACATGCGCACCACTAGAGTACAGTAGGACATGCGCACTACTAGAGTACAGTAGGACATGCGCACTACTAGAGTACAGTAGGACATGCGCACCTCTAGATACAGTAGGACATGCGCACCCCTAGAGTACAGTAGGACATGCGCATCACTAGAGTACAGTAGGACATGCGCACCACTAGACTACAGTAGGACATGCGCATCACTAGAGTACAGTAGGACATGCGCACCACTAGAGTACAGTAGGACATGCGCACCACTAGAGTACAGTAGGACATGCGCACCTCTAGATACAGTAGGACATGCGCACCACTAGAGTACAGTAGGACATGCGCACCACTAGAGTACAGTAGGACATGCGCACTACTAGAGTACAGTAGGACATGCGCATCACTAGAGTACAGTAGGACATGCGCACCTCTAGAGTAGAGTAGGACATGCGCACCTCTAGAGTAGAGTAGGACATGCGCACTTCTAGAGTACAGTTGGACATGCGCATCACTAGAGTACAGTAGGACATGCGCACCACTAGAGTACAGTAGGACATGCGCACCTCTAGAGTACAGTAGGACATGCGCATCACTAGAGTACAGTAGGACATGCGCATCACTAGAGTACAGTAGGACATGCGCACCTCTAGATACAGTAGGACATGCGCACCACTAGAGTACAGTAGGACATGCGCACTACTAGAGTACAGTAGGACATGCGCACCTCTAGAGTACAGTAGGACATGCGCACCACTAGAGTACAGTAGGACATGCGCATCTCTAGAGTACAGTAGGACATGCGCACTACTAGAGTACAGTAGGACATGCGCATCACTAGAGTACAGTAGGACATGCGCACTACTAGAGTACAGTAGGACATGCGCATCACTAGAGTACAGTGGGACATGCGCACTACTAGAGTACAGTAGGACATGCGCACCACTAGAGTACAGTAGGACATGCGCACCACTAGAGTACAGTAGGACATGCGCACCACTAGAGTACAGTTGGACATTGCGCACCTCTAGATACAGTAGGACATGCGCACCCCTAGAGTACAGCAGGACATGCGCACCACTAGAGTACAGCAGGACATGCGCACCACTAGAGTACAGTTGGACATTGCGCACCTCTAGATACAGTAGGACATGCGCACCCCTAGAGTACAGTAGGACATGCGCACCCCTAGAGTACAGTAGGACATGCGCACCCCTAGAGTACAGTAGGACATGCGCACCCCTAGAGTACAGTAGGACATGCGCACCACTAGAGTACAGTAGGACATGCGCACCACTAGAGTACAGTAGGACATTGCGCACCTCTAGATACAGTAGGACATGCGCACCCCTAGAGTACAGTAGGACATGCGCACCACTAGAGTACAGTAGGACATGCGCACCACTAGAGTACAGTAGGACATGCGCACCACTAGAGTACAGTTGGACATTGCGCACCTCTAGATACAGTAGGACATGCGCACCCCTAGAGTACAGTAGGACATGCGCACCACTAGAGTACAGTTGGACATTGCGCACCTCTAGATACAGTAGGACATGCGCACCTCTAGATACAGTAGGACATGCGCACCTCTAGAGTACAGTAGGACATGCGCACCACTAGAGTACAGTAGGACATGCGCACCTCTAGATACAGTAGGACATGCGCACCTCTAGAGTACAGTAGGACATGCGCACCACTAGAGTACAGTAGGACATGCGCACCTCTAGAGTACAGTAGGACATGCGCACCTCTAGAGTACAGTAGGACATGCGCACCTCTAGAGTACAGTAGGACATGCGCACCACTAGAGTACAGTAGGACATGCGCACGTTACCTCTAGAGTACAGTAGGACATGCGCACCTCTAGAGTACAGTAGGACATGCGCACCTCTAGAGTACAGTAGGACATGCGCACCACTAGAGTACAGTAGGACATGCGCACCACTAGAGTAGAGTAGGACATGCGCACCTCTAGAGTACAGTAGGACATGCGCACCACTAGAGTACAGTAGGACATGCGCACCTCTAGAGTACAGTAGGACATGCGCACCACTAGAGTAGAGTAGGACATGCGCACGTTACCTCTAGAGTACAGTAGGACATGCGCACCACTAGAGTAGAGTAGGACATGCGCACTACTAGAGTACAGTAGGACATGCGCACCTCTAGAGTACAGTAGGACATGCGCATCACTAGAGTACAGTAGGACATGCGCACCTCTAGAGTACAGTAGTACATGCGCATCACTAGAGTACAGTAGGACATGCGCACCTCTAGAGTACAGTAGGACATGCGCATCACTAGAGTACAGTAGGACATGCGCACCTCTAGAGTACAGTAGGACATGCGCATCACTAGAGTACAGTAGGACATGCGCACCTCTAGAGTACAGTAGGACATGCGCACCTCTAGAGTAGAGTAGGACATGCGCACCACTAGAGTACAGTAGGGCATGCGCACCACTAGAGTACAGTAGGACATGCGCACCTCTAGAGTACAGTAGGACATGCGCACCACTAGAGTACAGTAGGACATGCGCACCTCTAGAGTACAGTAGGACATGCGCACCACTAGAGTAGAGTAGGACATGCGCACCTCTAGAGTAGAGTAGGACATGCGCACCACTAGAGTACAGTAGGACATGCGCACCTCTAGAGTACAGTAGGACATGCGCACCTCTAGAGTACAGTAGGACATGCGCACCACTAGAGTAGAGTAGGACATGCGCACCTCTAGAGTACAGTAGGACATGCGCACCTCTAGAGTACAGTAGGACATGCGCACCACTAGAGTACAGTAGGACATGCGCACCTCTAGAGTACAGTAGGACATGCGCACCACTAGAGTAGAGTAGGACATGCGCACCTCTAGAGTAGAGTAGGACATGCGCACCACTAGAGTACAGTAGGGCATGCGCACCACTAGAGTACAGTAGGACATGCGCACCTCTAGAGTACAGTAGGACATGCGCACCTCTAGAGTACAGTAGGACATGCGCACCACTAGAGTAGAGTAGGACATGCGCACCTCTAGGGTACAGTAGGACATGCGCACCACTAGAGTACAGTAGGACATGCGCACCTCTAGAGTACAGTAGGACATGCGCACCTCTAGAGTACAGTAGGGCATGCGCACCACTAGAGTACAGTAGGACATGCGCACCTCTAGAGTACAGTAGGACATGCGCACCTCTAGAGTACAGTAGGACATGCGCACGTTACCTCTAGAGTATTGTCATGATATTGCAGAAATATACAGAATTCATGTTGAAGTAGGAATATTGTATAAACACACGATTGTTTCCGGGGCCTCCCCATGGGCCCCCTTAGATTGGGTTAGGGCCCAGTGTGTTATTTGCTTGTATTACTTGGGCTTGGGCTTGTTCGGCCAATGAACATCTTGGTGATTCATTCAAGATAACTATCTCCAATTCCATGTCTTGTGTTGGTTGTGGAAGTTAGAACAGATAATAATAATACGGTAATGGCCAAGAGCTCAGTAAACTGTTGCCACAAACTGGGTAACCTTTGAGTTCCAATATACTTGCCTCGGCATTAGCCCTGCGCGCTAATACTTGCCTCATACGGTTCTGTCTTTCAGAGTCTTTCCAGGTCGTGGTACGAGGGAACGGCTTCTATCATGCTCGCAATATTGATCAAGTACTCTGCAGCTTTAAGATCAATGAGAATACAACTATAAGTAAGAGCTAGATCTGTGCAACAAATGCACCGCATAACACTGGGCCAAAGAGCTTACACTCTATGTCTTGGGGGTATTAAGGCTACACAACACTGACATAACATCCCTCTAACTACACATATACCTACGGAGCTGTACGTTTATCTCTTTCCCAGCTGAGAAGCCTTCGGATATTAAGGACACCTACCTGCTGTGCCCGGCCCCGGTCATCGAGGAAGTCGGACAGTGAGTGTTGTTGGTTTCTGCTGTGAGTTGTGTGCGACTGATCGGCTCAGACGCTAATCTGTGTCCTTGTGCCTCGTCTAGGGTGGTGTATCTGCAGGTCAGTATGAACATGGGACTGACCTTCATCTCCAGCTCGGTCAGCATCACCAGCACCCACTGTGTGAGTATCCAAGTGTGTGTGTGTATGTGTGTATGTGGGTATGTGTGTAGATAGTGTGTGCTATGTGTGTGTATGTGTGTGCTGTGTGTATGTGTGTAGATAGTGTGTGTGTGTGTGTGTGTGTGTGTATGTGCGTATGTGTGTAGATAGTGTGTGCTGTGTGTACGTGTGTGTGTGTATGTGTGTAGATAGTGTGTGCTGTGTGTACGTGTGTATGTGTGCATGTGTGTAGATAGTGTGTGCTGTGTGTAAGTGTGTGTATGTGTGTACGTGTGTATGTGTGCATGTGTGTAGATAGTGTGTGTATGTGTGTACGTGTGTATGTGTGTATGTGTGTAGATAGTGTGTGTACGTGTGCATGTGTGTAGATAGTGTGTGCTGTGTGTACGTGTGTGTATGTGTGTACGTGTGTATGTGTGCATGTGTGTAGATAGTGTGTGTACGTGTGTGTATGTGTGTACGTGTGTATGTGTGCATGTGTGTAGATAGTGTTTGCTGTGTGTACGTGTGTGTATGTGTGCTGTGTGTACGTGTGTGTGTGTATGTGTGTAGATAGTGTGTGCTGTGTGTGTGTACGTGTGTGTGTGTATGTGTGTAGATAGTGTGTGCTGTGTGTGTATGTGTGTACGTGTGTACGTGTGTATGTGTGCATGTGTGTAGATAGTGTGTGCTGTGTGTACGTGTGTGCTGAATGCACTCCATGATCCAAACTAGGTATCGGCGTATCTCTAATTATCTCCACGTATTCCCACGTTTGTCCACTGCTGGTAAATATGCCGCAGTGGATCAGTCCGTTACTACCTAATACTCCATATTAGCAGTATGTGTATGTGTGTTTGAGACCGGGATGTGCTGCTGGGCAATGACCCCGTCTCTGGGCTCCCAAGCCGTGGGAGCGGCGGGGGGAGTTTGGCACAGTGATCTTATAGCATACTAACATCAGAAGAGAAAAGGTGCTTAGGAGGTGCTACATCAGTAGGCAAAAGATGCAGAGGCAGAGGGGAGGTACGAGAAAACGCTGCAGATACATATATATATGGATTTATTAAAAATCAGGAGAAAAAAATGTTTCAAATATAGTAGTGCAAGAATAAGAGACCATGAGTTGGACGGTGGAAGATTTAATGGGCATGTGCGGGAATCCTACATTACAGAAATGACATAAGTAGCACGATTTCCAATGGAAGCCTGTCTGGGAAAAGCATAACGCCATCTTATTAGAAAAGCCAAACATTTCTAGGGAGAGAGAACTGGCACACTAGATGAGCCTTTTGTTTCTTATCTGTTGTTTCATATCTATGTTTGTATCATTCCCAGCGCACAGGCGTTATCCTGTTCATCATTCTGCTGGTTCTGTTCCTGCTTCTGCTCCTGGCCTTGCTCTGGTGGTTCTGGCCACTGTGTTGCACTGTGGTGAGTCCAGTCTGTGATAATCACAAAGAGTCCATGATGGTCCTGATAACCTACCCCCTGCCAGTCCCATGATACCCTACTAATAATCTACCTCCTGCCAGTCCCATGATACCCTACTAATAATCTACCTCCTGCCAGTCCCATGATACCCTACTAATGACCCACCTCCTGCCAGTCCCATGATACCCTACTAATAATCTACCTCCTGTAAGGTCCCATGATACCCTACTAATGACCCACCCCTGCCAGTCCCATGATACCCTACTAATAACCTACCTCCTGCCAGTCCCATGATACCCTACTAATAACCTACCTCCTGTCAGTCCCATGATACCCTACTAATGACCCACCCCTGCCAGTCCCATGATACCCTACTAATAACCCACCTCCTGCCAGTCCCATGATACCCTACTAATAATCTACCTCCTGTAAGGTCCCATGATACCCTACTAATGACCCACCCCTGCCAGTCCCATGATACCCTACTAATAATCTACCTCCTGCCAGTCCCATGATACCCTACTAATGACCCACCCCTGCCAGTCCCATGATACCCTACTAATAATCTACCTCCTGCCAGTCCCATGATACCCTACTAATGACCCACCCTTGCCAGTCCCATGATACCCTACTAATAATCTACCTCCTGTAAGGTCCCATGATACCCTACTAATAACCTACCCCCTGCCAGTCCCATGATACCCTACTTATAACCCACCTCCTGCCAGTCCCATGATACCCTACTAATAACCCACCCCCTGCCAGTCCCATGATACCCTACTAATAACCCACCTCCTGCCAGTCCCATGATACCCTACTAATAACCTACCCCCTGCCAGTCCCATGATACCCTACTTATAACCCACCTCCTGCCAGTCCCATGATACCCTACTAATAACCTACCCCCTGCCAGTCCCATGATACCCTACTAATAACCCACCTCCTACCAGTCCCATGATACCCTACTAATAACCCACCTCCTGCCAGTCCCATGATACCCTACTAATAACCCACCCCCTGCCAGTCCCATGATACCCTACTAATAACCCACCTCCTGCCAGTCCCATGATACCCTACTAATAACCCACCTCCTGCCAGTCCCATGATACCCTACTCATAACCCACCTCCTGCCAGTCCCATGATACCCTACTAATCACCCACCTCCTGCCAGTCCCATGATACCCTACTAATAACCCACCTCCTGCCAGTCCCATGATACCCTACTAATAACCCACCTCCTGCCAGTCCCATGATACCCTACTAATAACCCACCTCCTGCCAGTCCCATGATACCCTACTAATAACCCACCTCCTGCCAGTCCCATGATACCCTACTAATGACTCACCTCCTGCCAGTCCCATGATACCCTACTAATAACCCACCTCCTGCCAGTCCCATGATACCCTACTAATAACCCACCTCCTGCCAGTCCCATGATACCCTACTAATGACCCACCCTGCCAGTCCCATGATACCCTACTAATAACCCACCTCCTGCCAGTCCCATGATACCCTACTAATAACCCACCTCCTGCCAGTCCCATGATACCCTACTAATAACCTACCCCTGCCAGTCCCATGATACCCTACTAATAACCCACCTCCTGCCAGTCCCATGATACCCTACTAATAACCCACCTCCTGCCAGTCCCATGATACCCTACTAATAACCCACCTCCTGCCAGTCCCATGATACCCTACTAATAACCCACCTCCTGCCAGTCCCATGATACCCTACTAATAACCCACCTCCTGCCAGTCCCATGATACCCTACTAATAACCCACCTCCTGCCAGTCCCAGGATACCCTACTAATAACCCACCTCCTGCCAGTCCCATGATACCCTACTAATAACCCACCTCCTGCCAGTCCCATGATACCCTACTAATAACCCACCTCCTGCCAGTCCCATGATACCCTACTAATAACCCACCTCCTGCCAGTCCCATGATACCCTACTAATAACCCACCTCCTGCCAGTCCCATGATACCCTACTAATAACCTACCTCCTGCCAGTCCCATGATACCCTACTAATAACCCACCTCCTGCCAGTCCCATGATACCCTACTAATAACCCACCTCCTGCCAGTCCCATGATACCCTACTAATAACCCACCTCCTGCCAGTCCCATGATACCCTACTAATAACCTACCCCCTGCCAGTCCCATGATACCCTACTAATAATCTACCTCCTGCCAGTCCCATGATACCCTACTAATAACCTACCTCCTGCCAGTCCCATGATACCCTACTCATAACCCACCTCCTGCCAGTCCCATGATACCCTACTAATAACCCACCTCCTGCCAGTCCCATGATACCCTACTAATAATCTACCTCCTGCCAGTCCCATGATACCCTACTAATAATCTACCTCCTGCCAGTCCCATGATACCCTACTAATAACCCACCTCCTGCCAGTCCCATGATACCCTACTAATAACCCACCTCCTGCCAGTCCCATGATACCCTACTAATAACCCACCTCCTGCCAGTCCCATGATACCCTAGTAATAACCTACCCCCTGCCAGTCCCATGATACCCTACTAATAATCTACCTCCTGCCAGTCCCATGATACCCTACTAATAACCTACCTCCTGCCAGTCCCATGATACCCTACTCATAACCCACCTCCTGCCAGTCCCATGATACCCTACTAATAACCCACCTCCTGCCAGTCCCATGATACCCTACTAATAATCTACCTCCTGCCAGTCCCATGATACCCTACTAATAACCCACCTCCTGCCAGTCCCATGATACCCTACTAATAACCCACCTCCTGCCAGTCCCATGATACCCTACTAATAATCTACCTCCTGCCAGTCCCATGATACCCTACTAATAACCCACCTCCTGCCAGTCCCATGATACCCTACTAATAACCCACCTCCTGCCAGTCCCATGATACCCTACTAATAATCTACCTCCTGCCAGTCCCATGATACCCTACTAATAACCCACCTCCTGCCAGTCCCATGATACCCTACTAATAACCCACCTCCTGCCAGTCCCATGATACCCTACTAATAATCTACCTCCTGCCAGTCCCATGATACCCTACTCATAACCCACCTCCTGCCATTCCCATGATACCCTACTTATAACCTACCTCCTGCCAGTCCCATGATACCCTACTAATAACCCACCTCCTGCCAGTCCCATGATACCCTACTAATGACCCACCCCTGCCAGTCCCATGATACCCTACTCATAACCCACCTCCTGCCAGTCCCATGATACCCTACTCATAACCCACCTCCTGCCAGTCCCATGATACCCTACTCATAACCCACCTCCTGCCAGTCCCATGATACCCTACTAATGACCCACCCCTACCAGTCCCATGATACCCTACTCATAACCCACCTCCTGCCAGTCCCATGATACCCTACTAATAACCCACCTCCTGCCAGTCCCATGATACCCTACTCATAACCCACCTCCTGCCAGTCCCATGATACCCTACTAATAACCCACCTCATGCCAGTCCCATGATACCCTACTCATAACCCACCTCCTGCCAGTCCCATGATACCCTACTCATATCCCACCTCCTGCCAGTCCCATGATACCCTACTAATAACCCACCTCCTGCCAGTCCCATGATACCCTACTAATAACCCACCTCCTGCCAGTCCCATGATACCCTACTAATAACCCACCTCCTGCCAGTCCCATGATACCCTACTAATAACCCACCTCCTGCCAGTCCCATGATACCCTACTAATGACCCACCCCTACCAGTCCCATGATACCCTACTAATAACCCACCTACTGCCAGTCCCATGATACCCTACTAATAACCCACCTCCTGCCAGTCCCATGATACCCTACTAATAACCTACCTCCTGCCAGTCCCATGATACCCTACTCATAACCCACCTCCTGCCAGT
>CM050171.1:1427696-1474803 GCA_027410445.1 Discoglossus pictus
TAGAGGGATAGAGGGATAGAGGGATAGATAGATAGATAGATAGATAGATAGATAGATAGATAGATAGATAGATAGATAGATAGAGTGGTAGATAGATAGATAGATAGAGGGATAGATAGATAGATAGATAGAGGGATAGATAGATAGAGGGATAGATAGATAGAGGGATAGAGGGATAGATAGATAGAGGGATAGAGGGATAGATAGATAGATAGATAGATAGATAGATAGAGTGGTAGATAGATAGATAGATAGAGGGATAGATAGATAGATAGATAGATAGATAGATAGATAGATAGAGGGATAGATAGATAGATAGATAGATAGATAGATAGATAGATAGATAGAGTGGTAGATAGATAGAGGGATAGATAGATAGATAGATAGATAGATAGATAGATAGATAGATAGAGGGATAGATAGATAGATAGATAGAGGGATAGATAGATAGAGGGATAGATAGATAGAGGGATAGATAGATAGAGGGATAGATAGATAGAGGGATAGAGGGATAGATAGATAGATAGATAGATAGATAGAGTGGTAGATAGATAGATAGATAGAGGGATAGATAGATAGATAGATAGATAGATAGATAGATAGATAGATAGATAGATAGATAGAGGGATAGATAGATAGATAGATAGAGGGATAGATAGATAGAGGGATAGATAGATAGATAGATAGAGGGATAGAGGGATAGAGGGATAGATAGATAGATAGATAGATAGATAGAGGGATAGATAGATAGAGGGATAGATAGATAGATAGATAGAGGGATAGATAGATAGAGGGATAGATAGATAGATGGATAGATAGATAGAGGGATAGATAGATAGAGGGATAGATAGATAGAGGGATAGATAGATAGATAGATGGATAGATAGATAGAGGGATAGATAGATAGATAGATGGATAGATAGATGGATAGATAGAGTGGTAGATAGATAGATAGAGGGATAGATAGATAGATGGATAGATAGATAGAGGGATAGATAGATAGAGGGATAGATAGATAGATAGATGGATAGATAGATAGAGGGATAGATAGATAGATAGATAGATAGATAGATAGATAGATAGATAGAGTGGTAGATAGATAGATAGATAGATAGATAGAGGGATAGAGGGATAGATAGATAGAGGGATAGAGGGATAGATAGATAGATAGATAGATAGATAGATAGAGTGGTAGATAGATAGATAGATAGAGGGATAGATAGATAGATAGATAGATAGATAGATAGATAGAGGGATAGATAGATAGATAGATAGATAGATAGATAGAGTGGTAGATAGATAGATAGATAGATAGATAGAGGGATAGATAGATAGATAGATAGAGGGATAGATAGATAGAGGGATAGATAGATAGATGGATAGATAGATAGAGGGATAGATAGATAGAGGGATAGATAGATAGATAGATAGATAGATAGATAGATAGATAGATAGAGGGATAGATAGAGGGATAGAGGGATAGAGGGATAGATAGATAGATAGATAGATAGATAGATAGAGGGATAGATAGATAGAGGGATAGATAGATAGATAGATAGAGGGATAGATAGATAGAGGGATAGATAGATAGATGGATAGATAGATAGAGGGATAGATAGATAGAGGGATAGATAGATAGAGGGATAGATAGATAGATAGATGGATAGATAGATAGAGGGATAGATAGATAGATAGATGGATAGATAGATGGATAGATAGAGTGGTAGATAGATAGATAGATAGAGGGATAGATAGATAGATGGATAGATAGATAGAGGGATAGATAGATAGAGGGATAGATAGATAGATAGATGGATAGATAGATAGAGGGATAGATAGATAGATAGATAGATAGATAGATAGATAGATAGATAGAGTGGTAGATAGATAGATAGATAGATAGATAGATAGAGGGATAGATAGATAGAGGGATAGAGGGATAGATAGATAGAGGGATAGAGGGATAGATAGATAGATAGATAGATAGATAGATAGATAGAGTGGTAGATAGATAGATAGATAGAGGGATAGATAGATAGATAGATAGATAGATAGATAGATAGATAGATAGATAGAGGGATAGATAGATAGATAGATAGATAGATAGATAGATAGATAGAGTGGTAGATAGATAGATAGATAGAGGGATAGATAGATAGATAGATAGAGGGATAGATAGATAGATAGATAGAGGGATAGAGGGATAGAGGGATAGATAGATAGATAGATAGATAGATAGATAGAGGGATAGATAGATAGAGGGATAGATAGATAGATAGATAGAGGGATAGATAGATAGAGGGATAGATAGATAGATGGATAGATAGATAGAGGGATAGATAGATAGAGGGATAGATAGATAGAGGGATAGATAGATAGATAGATGGATAGATAGATAGAGGGATAGATAGATAGATAGATGGATAGATAGATGGATAGATAGAGTGGTAGATAGATAGATAGATAGAGGGATAGATAGATAGATGGATAGATAGATAGAGGGATAGATAGATAGAGGGATAGATAGATAGATAGATGGATAGATAGATAGAGGGATAGATAGATAGATAGATAGATAGATAGATAGATAGATAGATAGATAGATAGATAGATAGAGTGGTAGATAGATAGATAGATAGATAGATAGAGGGATAGATAGATAGATAGAGGGATAGATAGATAGAGGGATAGATAGATAGATAGAGGGATAGAGGGATAGAGGGATAGATAGATAGATAGAGGGATAGATAGATAGATAGATAGATAGATAGATAGAGGGATAGATAGATAGATAGATAGAGGGATAGATAGAGGGATAGATAGATAGAGGGATAGATGGATAGAGGGATAGATGGATAGAGGGATAGATGGATAGATGGATAGATGGATAGATGGATAGATGGATAGATGGATAGATGGATAGATAGATAGAGGGATAGATAGAGGGATAGATGGATAGATGGATAGATAGATAGAGGGATAGATAGATAGAGGGATAGATAGATAGATAGATAGATAGATAGATAGATAGATAGAGGGATAGATAGAGGGATAGATAGATAGAGGGATAGATGGATAGATAGATAGATGGATAGATGGATAGATAGATAGATAGATGGATAGATAGATAGAGGGATAGAGGGATAGAGGGATAGATAGATAGATAGATAGATAGATAGATAGAGGGATAGATGGATAGATAGATAGAGGGATAGAGGGATAGATAGATAGATAGAGGGATAGATGGATAGATAGATAGAGGGATAGATAGATAGAGGGATAGATGGATAGATAGATAGAGGGATAGAGGGATAGATAGATAGATAGAGGGATAGATGGATAGATAGATAGAGGGATAGATAGATAGAGGGATAGATGGATAGATAGATAGATGGATAGATGGATAGATAGATAGATAGATGGATAGATAGATAGAGGGATAGAGGGATAGAGGGATAGATAGATAGATAGATAGATAGATAGATAGAGGGATAGATGGATAGATAGATAGAGGGATAGAGGGATAGATAGATAGATAGAGGGATAGATGGATAGATAGATAGAGGGATAGATAGATAGAGGGATAGATGGATAGATAGATAGAGGGATAGAGGGATAGATAGATAGATAGAGGGATAGATGGATAGATAGATAGAGGGATAGATAGATAGAGGGATAGATAGATAGATAGATAGATAGATAGATAGATAGATAGATAGAGGGATAGATAGAGGGATAGATAGATAGAGGGATAGATGGATAGATAGATGGATAGATGGATAGATAGATAGATAGATGGATAGATAGATAGAGGGATAGAGGGATAGAGGGATAGAGGGATAGAGGGATAGATAGATAGATAGATAGATAGAGGGATAGATGGATAGATAGATAGAGGGATAGAGGGATAGATAGATAGATAGATAGAGGGATAGATAGAGGGATAGATAGAGGGATAGATAGATAGATAGATAGATAGATAGAGGGATAGATAGAGGGATAGATAGAGGGATAGATAGATAGAGGGATAGATGGATAGATAGATAGATGGATAGATGGATAGATAGATAGATGGATAGATGGATAGATAGATAGAGGGATAGATAGAGGGATAGATGGATAGATGGATAGATGGATAGATAGATAGAGGGATAGATAGATAGAGGGATAGATAGATAGAGGGATAGATAGATAGATAGATAGATAGATAGAGGGATAGAGGGATAGATGGATAGATAGAGGGATAGAGGGATAGATGGATAGATAGATAGAGGGATAGAGGGATAGATAGATAGATAGATAGAGGGATAGATAGATAGATAGATAGATAGATAGATAGATAGAGGGATAGATAGAGGGATAGATAGATAGAGGGATAGATGGATAGATAGATAGATGGATAGATGGATAGATAGATAGATAGATGGATAGATAGATAGAGGGATAGAGGGATAGAGGGATAGAGGGATAGATAGATAGATAGATAGATAGATAGAGGGGTAGATGAATAGATAGAGGGGTAGATGGATAGATAGAGGGGTAGATGGATAGATAGATAGATAGATAGAGGGGTAGATGAATAGATAGAGGGGTAGATGGATAGATAGAGGGGTAGATGGATAGATAGATAGAGGGGTAGATGGATAGATAGTTAGATAGAGGGATAGATAGATGGATAGATAGATAGATAGATAGATAGAGGGATAGATAGATGGATAGATAGATAGATAGATATGGATGGATATTATCAGATTGCTTCATGTGGGCCAGTCACGGGGAGTTATTCCTATTATTATCCTTTGTAACTCGCCATCATATTCCGCGGCGCTATACGGGATAGATACAAGGCAAAGCATTTATAACAAATTAGTGATAGTAAGCTCACAAGGCGAGGGTTTCTCTTATGGCTTCTTGTACAACAGCGATGAATGGGATTCTGATGTGGGTGAGTATAGAGTATTTCATATGGTATATGCCGCTGAGGGATTGCACATTCCTGACAAGGAAGAGGTTAACCTTTTACCTCCTCCCCGCCAACAAATCCTCATTCATGACTCTGTACATTATCAGGATACAGCTGGCCTCCTGGCTCCCTGCAGCCTCACTCTGGTTTCCTGTCATTCCCCTTTAAGTTTAACCCTTGATGTCACAGACACGCAATTGTAGGATGAGATAATCTAAGACGTGTTGGAATAAGTCTCAGCCCAAGACATAATGAGACGTACTCTGTTACTGCATTGGAAATATAATTTATACAATATATATATTTATATCTGGAGCTCGAGGCAGAGACACAAGCAGCGCCCTGAGATTTCATGTGAGAACCAGTAACAAAGACCCCAATTCAGAGCTGGGGCGTGGACTCGAGTATCAATAGACTTCCATAGACAGAAAGCAGACACAAGAGGCTTAGAAGGGGCCAAGCCGGTCTGCTCAGGGTGATGTCCGGCTCCATGAGTGGGGGTGGGTTTAAGGGACACAGACCCCCAGGGGTTATCTCTCACTAAAATGCAGCTCCTTCTCTCTAATCCTTTTCACATGTCGGTCTCTTTTATCCTCTTGTCTTTCCTTATGGCTGTCTATAGTGTTCTTCCCATCACTGTCTCTTGCTCTTCCTTTGGCTGCCTTTCCTTCCAATGTCTGTCTCTTTTATCTTTAGGACACTGGACTCCAGGCTTTCAGGAATGTGTTTTGTACTGACCCATCTGAGCAGATGCTCTGTTGGGCACTGCCAGGGACTGCAGCTGAGAAACATTGGTGTAGAGGAGTCCATATAGACTTCACATGATGATCCTCTGCACCAATAGGATCATTGCTTCCAGTTTATTCATAGAGCTGATTTTTATAATAAACTAGCGAATTGCCCGTCAAAAAATGACGGCAATGGAATTGTAAGGTAGCTAATGCTGTTTTGTGTGTACTACTGAAATATATAATACAAATTAATAAATGAATATACTTTACCTATTTTGAAGCATTGTGATGAAGAGCTGGCAATCTGTTTTGATGTTGCTGCAGCATTAGTGGTGTGGAGCTGCTGTGTAAGCGTGATAAATGTGTGCAGTGTAATACTGTGCGTGCGCGAGACCAAACCGTTAGCGAAGTTGTGTAGTTCCGCATTGTTCTAAAATGCCGGCTAATGTGTGGTATGCGTCTGTAGTGGAATATCCGTAGGTGTTTTGCGTGTTTCTTGTGGTGTTTTGCGTGGTTAGAGTGCTGTCGCCTCGTTTTCATTTTGTTCGTCGGCCATTTTTTCTCTCGCTTAGAGAATTTTTTAGTGTCTAAACTCTTTTATTATGAGTTAAATGAAGGTGTAACTTCATTTTTTGAGGTCCTGGATGCTCCCTCTTGCTGTAGGTAAGCTTTTTATGTGTGTGTTGTGAGTATTTATTGTGTTTTTCATTTTTTCATGTCCGCGGGTTGCGGCCGATTTTTGCGAGTCCGTAATGTGTGTTAACGTGTCTTGTATGTTGTTTGCGTTGCGCCGTAAAGTTTGCGAGGGTTGCGGTTGCTTCGTGAGGGCCGCAGTTGATACACACACAATATACACACACATTATATATACACACACATTATATATACACAAACAATACACACACACAATATACACACACATTATATATACACAAACAATACACACACACAATATACACACACATTATATATACACACACACACAATATATACACACAATACACACACACACACAATATCTATACACACACAATACACACACACAATATATACATACACATGGTGGTAATGATCAGTGTATAATTAGTTTATATGGCAGGTCTCAGTGATTGCACATGTTCCTCAGACCCCATTATCTCCCTGTCACTCACAGTCAGCTACCCAGGCCCGGCTCCTCCAGCTCTGAGGCCTGCTCCAGTCCGCGGATCCACAGTGTTTCCTGTTCCCCAGGCCGGCCCTGCGCGGGGCATTGTGGGGAGGAGGTGGCTGCTCCATCCCAACAACTGGATTGCCGGGCCCCGGCATGGTGCGGCTACTGGCAGTGGGCGGCGTCTGGCGGGTTCGGCTAGTGGCGGGGCATTGTGGGGAGGAGGTTGCTGCTCCATCCCAACAACTGAGGCCCTTGCCCGCAGCCCTCGCTATGCGAGGGCGCGGCGTCTGGCGGGTTTGGCTAGTGGCAGTGGCGGCATTGTGGGGAGGAGGTGGCTGCTCCATCCCAACAACTGGATTGCCGGGCCCCGGGATGGTGCGGCTACTGGCAGTGGCGGCGTCTGGCGGGTTTGGCTAGTGGCAGTGGCGGCGTCTGGCTCCCCCTCCGGAACCCGGACCGGGGCATTGTGGGGAGGAGGTGGCTGCTCCATCCCAGCAACTGAGGCCCTTGCCCGCAGCACTCGCTTCGCGAGGGCCGCGGGCTCGCTACGCGAGCCTGCAAGCGTTAGCAATTGCCCGTACGCTCACAATTATATATGTGATTAATTTTAAGGTCACCCCTAAAACCGGCTATACCAGCCATCCTGTCCCATGCAGTGCTATGTCTCTCGTTCTGCTGCAAGTGTCTTGTCCTACTGTTAGTCTCTGATGATGATGGTCTCTCCTTCTACTGTTAGTCTCTGATGATGATGGTCTCTCCTTCTACTGTTAGTCTCTGATGATGATGGTCTCTCCTTCTACTGTTAGTCTCTGATGATGATGGTCTCTCCTTCTACTGTTAGTCTCTGATGATGATGGTCTCTCCTTCTACTGTTAGTCTCTGATGATGAAGGTCTCTCCTACTGTTAGTCACTGATGATGATGGTCTCTCCTACTGTTAGTCTCTGATGATGATGGTCTCTCCTTCTACTGTTAGTCTCTGATGATGATGGTCTCTCCTACTGTTAGTCTCTGATGATGATGGTCTCTCCTTCTACTGTTAGTATCTGATGATGATGGTCTCTCCTACTGTTAGTCACTGATGATGATGGTCTCTCCTACTGTTAGTCTCTGATGATGATGGTCTCTCCTTCTACTGTTAGTCTCTGATGATGATGGTCTCTCCTTCTACTGTTAGTCTCTGATGATGATGGTCTCTCCTTCTACTGTTGGTCTCTCATGCTGGTCACTCTCCATTCTGCTGATCTTTCAGCCATCTGTTTGTCTCTCATTTTGTACTGGTCTTTCATGTTGCTGATGTCTCATGCACCCCTTGTTCATTCACCCATCCACTGGTCTCTCATTCTGCTCCTGGTCTCTCTTTCTGCTCCTTGTCTCTCTCATTATGCTGCTGGTCTCTCATTCTGCTCCTGGTCTCTCATTCTGCTCCTGGTCTCTCATTCTGCTCCTGGTCTCTCTTTCTGCTCATCGTCTCTCTCATTCTGCTGCTGGTCTCTCATTCTGCTCCTGGTCTCTCATTCTGCTCCTTGTCTCTCTTTCTGCTCCTCGTCTCTCTCATTATGCTGCTGGTCTCTCATTATGCTGCTGGTCTCTCATTCTGCTCCTGGTCTCTCTTTCTGCTCCTCGTCTCTCTCATTCTGCTCCTGGTCTCTCATTCTGCTCCTGGTCTCTCTTTCTGCTCCTTGTCTCTCTCATTATGCTGCTGGTCTCTCATTCTGCTCCTGGTCTCTCATTCTGCTCCTGGTCTCTCATTCTGCTCCTGGTCTCTCTTTCTGCTCATCGTCTCTCTCATTCTGCTGCTGGTCTCTCATTCTGCTCCTGGTCTCTCATTCTGCTGCTGGTCTCTCATTCTGCTCCTTGTCTCTCTTTCTGCTCCTCGTCTCTCTCATTATGCTGCTGGTCTCTCATTCTGCTCCTGGTCTCTCTTTCTGCTCCTCGTCTCTCTCATTCTGCTCCTGGTCTCTCATTCTGCTCCTGGTCTCTCTTTCTGCTCCTTGTCTCTCTCATTATGCTGCTGGTCTCTCATTCTGCTCCTGGTCTCTCATTCTGCTCCTGGTCTCTCATGTTGCTGATGTCTCATGCAGTTCCTGGTCTCTCACCCTTTCCTGTGGTTTTTCACCTAGTTGCTGCTCTCTCATTCTGCTGCTGGCGTCTCATGCAGTTCCTGGTCTCTCATCCATCTGCTTGCCTCTCATTCAACTGCTGGTCTCTCACGCTTTTACTGGTCTCTTCCCCATCTTCTGGTCTCTTATGTTGCTGTTGTCTCACCCTTCTAGTGGTCTCTCACCTTTCTAGTGGTCTCTCATCCATTTGCTTGTCTCTCACACTTCTTGTGGTTTCTAATCCATCTACTGGTCTCTCCCCGATCTGCTAGTCTCACACCTTTCTAGTAGTTTCTCCCCCATCTGCTGGTCTCACACCCTTCTAGTAATTTCTCCCCCATCTGCTGGTCTCTCCCACATCTGCTGGTCTCTCCCACATCTGCTGGTCTCTCCCCCATCTGCTGGTCTCTCCCCCATCTAGTGGTCTCTCCCCGATCTAGTAGTCTCTCCCCCATCTGCTGGTCTCACACCCTTCTAGTAATCTCTCCCCCATCTGCTGGTCTCACACCCTTCTAGTAATTTCTCCCCCATCTGCTGGTCTCACACCCTTCTAGTAATTTCTCCCCTATCTGCTGGTCTCTCACCCATCTGCTGGTCTCTCCCCCATCTAGTGGTCTCTCCCCGATCTAGTAGTCTCTCCCCCATCTGCTGGTCTCACACCCTTCTAGTAATCTCTCCCCCATCTGCTGGTCTCACACCCTTCTAGTAATTTCTCCCCCATCTGCTGGTCTCTCCCACATCTGCTGGTCTCTCCCCCATCTGCTGGTCACACACCCTTATAGTGGTCTCTCCCCCATCTACTGGTCTCTCCCCCATCTGCTGGTCTCACACCATTCTAGTAGTCTCTCCCCCATCTATTGGTCTCTCCCCCATCTACTGGTCTCTCCCCCATCTACTGGTCTCACACCCTTCTTGTAGTCTCTCCCCCATCTACTGGTCTCTCCCCCATCTACTGGTCTCACACCCTTATAGTAGTCTCACACCCTTATAGTAGTCTCACACCCTTATAGTCGTCTCTCCCCCATCTACTGGTCTCACACCCTTATAGTAGTTTCTCCCCCATCTGCTGGTCTCACACCCTTCTAGTAGTTTCTCCCCCATCTGCTGGTCTCACACCCTTCTAGTAGTTTCTCCCCCATCTACTGGTCTCACACCCTTCTAGTGGTTTCTCCCCCATCTACTGGTCTCACACCCTTCTAGTAGTTTCTCCCCTATCTGCTGGTCTCTCCCCATCTACTGGTCTCACACCCTTATAGTAGTCTCACACCATTATAGTAGTCTCTCCCCTATCTTCTGGTCTCTCCCCCATCTGCTGGTCTCTCCCCCATCTGCTGGTCTCACGCCCTTCTTGTAGTCTCTCCCCGATCTAGTAGTCTCCCCCCCATCTACTGGTCTCGCACCCTTCTAGTAGTTTCTCCCCATCTGCTGGTCTCTCCCCCATCTAGTAGTCTCTCCCCCATCTGCTGGTCTCACACCCTTCTAGTAGTCTCTCCCTCCATCTGCTGGTCTCTCCCCCATCTGCTGGTCTTACACACTCATAGTAGTCGCTCCCCCATCTTCTGGTCTCTCCCCCTTCTGCTGGTCTCTCCCCCATTTGCTGTTCTCATACCCTTCTAGTAGTCTCTCCCCCATCTGCTTGTCTCTCCCCCATCTGCTTGTCTCTCCCCCATCTACTGGTCTCTCCCCCATCTACTGGTCTCTCCCCCATCTACTGGTCTCTCCCCCATCTACTGGTCTCTCCCCCATCTACTGGTCTCTCCCCCATCTACTGGTCTCTCCCCCATCTACTGGTCTCTCACCCATCTGCTGGTCTCTCCCCCATCTAGTGGTCTCTCCCCGATCTAGTAGTCTCTCCCCCATCTGCTGGTCTCATACCCTTCTAGTAGTCTCTCCCCCATCTGCTGGTCTCATACCCTTCTAGTAGTCTCTCCCCCATCTGCTTGTCTCTCCCCATCTGCTTGTCTCTCCCCCATCTGCTTGTCTCTCCCCCATCTGCTTGTCTCTCCCCCATCTGCTTGTCTCTCCCCCATCTACTGGTCTCTCCCCCATCTACTGGTCTCTCCCCCATCTACTGGTCTCTCCCCCATCTACTGGTCTCTCACCCATCTGCTGGTCTCTCCCCCATCTTGTGGTCTCTCCCCGATCTAGTAGTCTCTCCCCCATCTACTGGTCTCTCCCCCATCTACTGGTCTCTCACCCATCTGCTGGTCTCTCCCCCATCTAGTAGTCTCTCCCCCATCTGCTGGTCTCTCCCCCATCTACTGGTGTCTCCTCCATCTTCTGGTCTCACACCCTTCTAATAGTCTCTCCCCCATCTACTGGTGTCTCCTCCATCTGCTGGCCTCACACCCTTCTAATAGTCTCTTTCCCATCATCTGGTCTCTCCCCCATCTTCTGGTCTCTCCCCCATCTACTGGTGTCTCACTCTGCTGCATCTCTCGTGCAGTTATTTCATGCGATGTTAGGAATTTTCCTTGAGTGCCATGAACTGATGTCACCAGAGGTCACTCTGCCCTTCCAGAATGAAGGGCGATATTTATGAAAGGCTTCCAGCTGCTGGACTGGGAAGTAACTCAAGTGAAGGAAATAATAGAGTGCCATAAGAGAGCGCGCTGGGCTATAAGAGCGCGCTGAGCCCTCACTGCCCTGCAGAAGAATCGCAGCATTGTCTGCATGAAAACTGGAAGAATAAGATTTCCAGGCGAATTGTGGCCCTTTTCTGACTATTAATCTTTGTTTTGGTGGAGACAGAGAATCCTCTCCCATATAGACCCCGTATCCTCTCCAGTATAGACTCGGTATCCTCTCCAGTATAGACTCGGTATCCTCTCCAGTATAGACTCGGTATCCTCTCCCATATAGACTCGGTATCCTCTCCAGTATAGACTCGGTATCCTCTCTTGTATAGACTCTGTATCCTCTCTCCCATATAGACCCCGTATCCTCTCCCCTATAGACTCGGTATCCTCTCTTGTATAGACTCTGTATCCTCTCTCCCATATAGACTGGGTATCCTCTCTCCCATATAGACTCGGTATCCTCTCCAGTATAGACTCTGTATCCTCTCTTGTATAGACTCGGTATTCTCTACCGTATAGACTTGGTATCCTCTCCCATATAGACTCGGTATCCTCTCTCCAGTTTAGACTCGGTATCCTCTCCCGTATAGACTCAGTATCCTCTCCAGTATAGACTCTGTATCCTCTCCAGTATAGACTCTGTATCCTCTCCAGTATAGACTCTGTATCCTCTCTTGTATAGACTCTGTATCCTCTCCCGTATAGACTCGGTATCCTCTCTCCAGTATAGGCTCGGTATCCTCTCTCCTATAGACGCGTATCCTCTACCGTATAGACTCGGTATCCTCTCTCCAGTATAGACTCGGTATCCTCTCTCCAGTATAGACTCGGTATCCTCTCTCCAGTATAGACTCAGTATCCTCTCTCCAGTTTAGACTCCGTATCCTCTCCCGTATAGACTCAGTATCCTCTCCAGTATAGACTCGGTATCCTCTCTCCAGTATAGACTCAGTATCCTCTCTCCAGTTTAGACTCCGTATCCTCTCCCGTATAGACTCGGTATCCTCTCTCCAGTATAGACTCGGTATCCTCTCTTCAATATTGATATAGTATCCTCTCCATTATAGCTGGCTATATTGAATATAAAGGACCAAAGGGGATGAAGATTGTAGAGTAGGTAAACAAATGTCCAAGTGGTTAAGCCAAGTGATTCTTACTTTTTATCAAATTATCAATTGTGGCAAGAAAATGACTACCAATCCAACTGAAGCTCTCCTGGGCCTTCCAGTTATTAGCCGGCCCAATAACAATCATTGATGGTACAGATATTCTTGGCAACCAGACTGACCAGAGCTGAAGCTTGGACACCTCCAATACCAAATGGTTTTGAAATTCTAAGTAAAGCATGGAATATGTACTGAGAGTGATGTCTACAGACTGACATAATAACCAATCTCACTGAGAAGGAAAAAGCATTTCTTAATAAGCCAACAAGACCCACAATTCCCAGATTCTCTTTTCTCCCAATTCTTTCTTTTCTATTCTATACTCTCTTAGTCTATCTGTCATGATAAAGTATAAGCACACCAGGACTTCCTCTAATACAGCTTATTGCTACAATACTGTTTATCCCTTGCACTACATATAAGTATTAATAGGAAATCCTCCATATTACAGGGAGTGCAGAATTATTAGGCAAGTTGTATTTTTGAGGATTAATTTTATTATTGAACAACAACCATGTTCTCAATGAACCCAAAAAACTCATTAATATCAAAGCTGAATATTTTTGGAAGTAGTTTTTAGTTTGTTTTTAGTTTTAGCTATTTTAGGGGGATATCTGTGTGTGCAGGTGACTATTACTGTGCATAATTATTAGGCAACTTAACAAAAAACAAATATATACCCATTTAAATTATTTATTTTTACCAGTGAAACCAATATAACATCTCAACATTCACAAATATACATTTCTGACATTCAAAAACAAAACAAAAACAAATCAGTGACCAATATAGCCACCTTTCTTTGCAAGGAAAATCATGTTTTTCTTGAAGGATGCAGACTTCTTCCTGTACCACTGCTTGAAGAAGGTGTCTTCCAGGAACTGGCAGTAGGACTGGGAGTTGAGCTTGACTTCATCCTCAACCCGAAAAGGCCCCACAAGCTCATCTTTGATGATACCAGCCCAAACCAGTACTCCACCTCCACCTTGCTGGCGTCTGAGTCGGACTGGAGCTCTCTGCCCTTTACCAATCCAGCCACGGGCCCATCCATCTGGCCCATCAAGACTCACTCTCATTTCATCAGTCCATAAAACCTTAGAAAAATCAGTCTTGAGATATTTCTTGGCCCAGTCTTGACGTTTCAGCTTGTGTGTCTTGTTCAGTGGTGGTCGTCTTTCAGCCTTTCTTACCTTGGCCATGTCTCTGAGTATTGCACACCTTGTGCTTTTGGGCACTCCAGTGATGTTTCAGCTCTGAAATATGGCCAAACTGGTGGCAAGTGGCATCATGGCAGCTGCACGCTTGACTTTTCTCAGTTCATGGGCAGTTATTTTGCGCCTTGGTTTTTCCACACGCTTCTTGCGACCCTGTTGACTATTTTGAATGAAACGCTTGATTGTTCGATGATCACGCTTCAGAAGCTTTGCAATTTTAAGAGTGCTGCATCCCTCTGCAAGATATCTCAATATTTTTGACTTTTCTGAGCCTGTCAAGTCCTTTTTTTGACCCATTTTGCCAAAGGAAAGAAAGTTGCCTAATAATTATGCACACCTGATATAGGGTGTTGATGTCATTAGACCACACCCCTTCTCATTACAGAGATGCACATCACCTAATATGCTTAATTGGTAGTAGGCTTTCGAGCCTATACAGCTTGGAGTAAGACAACATGCATAAAGAGGATGATGTGGTCAAAATACTCAAATGCCTAATAATTCTGCACTCCCTGTAGATTTGGAATCCAAACAGAAAGCATAGACTTGGTTGTAGATCTGAATAAGTGTGCCCTGTGTACTGTCTGTATTTATATCACTTAACGGGTTCCATTTTATAAATGTTGTTGGAATGTGGGTTCTGAACACTTGGTAACTGGGACGATCTCTAACATTTAGGAATCTGATGATGAGGATGGACTTCCCAAAAAGAAATGGCCAACAGTGGATGCATCATACTATGGTGGAAGAGGAGTGGGGGGCATCAAAAGGATGGAGGTAACCAGAGGGTGGAAATCAGGACACACTATATATTACTGTATATATGGATCATTACCATGGAGTACCTTACTTTACAGTTTACAATATTAATTATATTAATCATGAATATTCTTTTTACCCTATAGTGTAGTCATTAATATACAGTATATATATCATATTCACTATAGACCGCTACGGGACAAATTAAAATATTTTACAAACTATGATGTGATATATTAATAAAATCACATTGGGAATTTATTAAACATATTTAATTTTTATTGACCGCCCTTATAGAAATTATATTATTCATGGATCAATGTATTAAGTGTCACAATGTAATAGCACTTAAGTGTCACAATGTAATAGCACTTAAGTGTCACAATGTAATAGCACTTAAGTGTCACAATGTAATAGCACTTTAGTGTCACAATGTAATAGCACTTCCTATTCTTTTCCACTCTTGTCCAGTTGTTTGGCACTTGCTGGTATTTTACTCAGTGGCACAGTATTTAGAGCAGAGTAAGACAGAGTAGAGACACACTCTAGACAGACAGACACCCTAGAGAGAGACACTCTAGACAGACAGACATCCTAGAGAGACACACTCTAGACAGACAGACACCCTAGAGAGAGACACCCTAGAGAGAGACACTCTAGACAGACAGACACCCCCGAGAGGGGGGCCCCCCTTAGAGAGAGACACTCTAGACAGACAGACACCCTAGAGAGAGACACTCTAGACAGACAGACATCCTAGAGAGACACACTCTAGACAGACAGACACCCTAGAGAGAGACACTCTAGACACAGACACCCTAGAGAGAGACACTCTAGACAGACAGACACCCTAGAGAGAGACACTCTAGACAGACAGACATCCTAGAGAGACACACTCTAGACAGACAGACACCCTAGAGAGAGACACCCTAGAGAGAGACACTCTAGACAGACAGACACCCCCGAGAGGGGGGCCCCCCTTAGAGAGAGACACTCTAGACAGACAGACACCCTAGAGAGAGACACTCTAGACAGACAGACATCCTAGAGAGACACATTCTAGACAGACAGACACCCTAGAGAGAGACACCATAGAGAGAGACACCCTAGAGAGAGACACCCTAGAGAGAGACACCCTAGAGAGAGACACTCTAGACAGACAGACACCCTAGAGAGACACACTCTAGACAGACAGACACCCTAGAGAGACACACTCTAGACAGACAGACACCCTAGAGAGAGACACTCTAGACAGACAGACACCCTAGAGAGAGACACCCTAGAGAGAGACACTCTAGACAGACAGACACCCTAGAGAGACACACTCTAGAAAGACAGACACCCTAGAGAGAGACACTCTAGACAGACAGACACTCTAGACAGGCAGACACCCTAGAGAGACACTCTAGACAGACAGACACCCTAGAGAGAGACACCCTAGAGAGAGACACCCTAGAGAGAGACACTCTAGACAGACAGACACCCTAGAGAGACACACTCTAGACAGACAGACACCCTAGAGAGACAAACTCTAGACAGACAGACACCCTAGAGAGACACACTCTAGACAGACAGACACCCTAGAGAGACACACTCTAGACAGACAGACACCCTAGAGAGAGACACTCTAGACAGACAGACACCCTAGAGAGAGACACTCTAGACAGACAGACACCCTAGAGAGAGACACTCTAGACAGAGAGACACCCTAGAGAGAGACACTCTAGACAGACAGACACCCTAGAGAGACACACTCTAGACAGACAGACACCCTAGAGAGAGACACTCTAGACAGACAGACACCCTAGAGAGACACACTCTAGACAGGCAGACACCCTAGAGAGACACACTCTAGACAGATAGACACCCTAGAGAGACACACTCTAGACAGACAGACACCCTAGAGAGACACACTCTAGACAGACAGACACCCTAGAGAGACAGACTCTAGACAGACAGACACCCTAGAGAGACACACTCTAGACAGACAGACACCCTAGAGAGAGACACTCTAGACAGACAGACACCCTAGAGAGAGACACTCTAGACAGACAGACACCCTAGAGAGAGACACTCTAGACAGACAGACATCATAGAGAGAGACACTCTAGACAGACAGACACCCTAGAGAGACACACTCTAGACAGACAGACACCCTAGAGAGACACACTCTAGACAGACAGACACCCTAGAGAGACACACTCTAGACAGACAGACACCCTAGAGAGACACACTCTAGACAGGCAGACACCCTAGAGAGAGACACTCTAGACAGACAGACACCCTAGAGAGAGACACACTCTAGACAGACAGACATCCTAGAGACAGACACCCTAGAGAGAGACACACTCTAGACAGACACCCTAGAGAGAGACACACTCTAGACAGGCAGACACCCTAGAGAGAGACACACTCTAGACAGACAGACACCCTAGAGAGAGACACACTCTAGACAGGCAGACACCATAGAGAGAGACACACTCTAGACAGACAGACATCCTAGAGAGACACACTCTAGACAGACAGACACCCTAGAGAGACACACTCTAGACAGACAGACACCCTAGAGAGACACACTCTAGACAGACAGACACCCTAGAGAGACACACTCTAGACAGACAGACATCCTAGAGAGAGACACCCTAGAGAGAGACACACTCTAGACAGAGAGACACCCTAGAGAGACACACTCTAGACAGACAGACATCCTAGAGAGAGACACCCTAGAGAGAGACACACTCTAGACAGACAGACACCCTAGAGACAAACACCCTAGAGAGAGAGACACTCTAGACAGACACCCTAGAGAGAGAGAGACTCTAGACTGACAGACGCCCTAGAGACAGACACCATAGAGAGAGACACACTCTAGACAGACAGACACCCTAGAGAGAGACACTCTAGACAGACAGACACCCTAGAGAGACACACTCTAGACAGACAGACACCCTAGAGAGAGATACTCTAGACAGACAGACACCCTAGTGAGACACACTCTAGACAGACAGACACCCTAGTGAGACACACTCTAGACAGACAGACACCCTAGAGAGACACACCCTAGAGAGACACACCCTAGAGAGAGACACTCTAGACAGACACCCTAGAGAGAGACACTCTAGACAGACACCCTAGAGAGAGACACTCTAGACAGACACCCTAGAGAGAGACACTCTAGACAGACAGACACCCTAGAGAGAGACACCCTAGAGAGAGACACTCTAGACAGACAGACACCCTAGAGAGAGACACTCTAGACAGACAGACACCCTAGAGAGAGACACCCTAGAGAGAGACACTCTAGACAGACATACACCCTAGAGAGACACACTCTAGACAGACAGACACCCTAGAGAGACACACTCTAGACAGACAGACACCCTAGAGAGACACACTCTAGACAGACAGACACCCTAGAGAGACACACTCTAGACAGACAGACATCCTAGAGAGAGACACCCTAGAGAGAGACACTCTAGACAGACAGACACCCTAGAGAGACACACTCTAGACAGACAGACACCCTAGAGAGACACACTCGAGACAGGCAGACACCCTAGAGAGACACACTCTAGACAGACAGACACCCTAGAGAGAGACACACTCTAGACAGGCAGACACCCTAGAGAGAGACACACTCTAGACAGACAGACACCCTAGAGAGAGACACACTCTAGACAGACACCCTAGAGAGAGACACACTCTAGACAGACAGACACCCTAGAGACAAACACCCTAGAGAGAGAGACACTCTAGACAGACACCCTAGAGAGAGAGAGACTCTAGACTGACAGACACCCTAGAGACAGACACCCTAGAGAGAGACACACTCTAGACAGACAGACACCCTAGAGAGACACACTCTAGACAGACAGACACCCTAGAGAGACACACTCTAGACAGAGACACCCTAGAGAGACACACTCTAGACAGACAGACATCCTAGAGAGAGACACTCTAGACAGACAGACACCCTAGAGAGAGACACCCTAGAGAGAGACACCCTAGAGAGAGACACTCTAGACAGACAGAC
Organism: Discoglossus pictus; assembly: GCA_027410445.1. Taxonomy (NCBI): domain Eukaryota; kingdom Metazoa; phylum Chordata; class Amphibia; order Anura; family Alytidae; genus Discoglossus; species Discoglossus pictus. The sequence goes on from CM050171.1 coordinate 1,446,393, forward strand.
ACCCTAGAGAGAGACACACTCTAGACAGACAGACACCCTAGAGAGATACACTCTAGACAGACAGACACCCTAGAGAGATACACTCTAGACAGACAGACATCCTAGAGAGAGACACCCTAGAGAGAGACACTCTAGACAGACAGACACCCTAGAGAGACACACTCTAGACAGACAGACACCCTAGAGAGACACACTCGAGACAGGCAGACACCCTAGAGAGACACACTCTAGACAGACAGACACCCTAGAGAGAGACACACTCTAGACAGGCAGACACCCTAGAGAGAGACACACTCTAGACAGACAGACACCCTAGAGAGAGACACACTCTAGACAGACACCCTAGAGAGAGACACACTCTAGACAGACAGACACCCTAGAGACAAACACCCTAGAGAGAGAGACACTCTAGACAGACACCCTAGAGAGAGAGAGACTCTAGACTGACAGACACCCTAGAGTCAGACACCCTAGAGAGAGACACACTCTAGACAGACAGACACCCTAGAGAGACACACTCTAGACAGACAGACACCCTAGAGAGACACACTCTAGACAGAGACACACTAGAGAGAGACACTCTAGACAGACAGACATCCTAGAGAGAGAGACACTCTAGACAGACAGACACCCTAGAGAGAGACACCCTAGAGAGAGACACCCTAGAGAGAGACACTCTAGACAGACAGACACCCTAGAGAGAGACACACTCTAGACAGACAGACACCCTAGAGAGATACACTCTAGACAGACAGACACCCTAGAGAGATACACTCTAGACAGACAGACACCCTAGAGAGAGACACTCTAGACAGACAGACACCCTAGAGAGAGACACCCTAGAGAGAGACACTCTAGACAGACAGACACCCTAGAGAGACACACTCTATACAGACAGACACCCTAGAGAGACACACTCTATACAGACAGACACCCTAGAGAGAGACACTCTAGACAGACAGACACCCTAGAGAGAGACACTCTAGACAGACAGACACCCTAGAGAGAGACACCCTAGAGAGAGACACTCTAGACAGACAGACACCCTAGAGAGACACACTCTAGACAGACAGACACCCTAGAGAGACACACTCTAGACAGACAGACACCCTAGAGAGAGACACTCTAGACAGACAGACACCCTAGAGAGAGACACCCTAGAGAGAGACACTCTAGACAGACAGACCCCCTAGAGAGACACACTCTAGAAAGACAGACACCCTAGAGAGAGACACTCTAGACAGACAGACACCCTAGAGAGAGACACTCTAGACAGGCAGACACCCTAGAGAGACACTCTAGACAGGCAGACACCCTAGAGAGACACACTCTAGACAGACAGACACCCTAGAGAGAGACACTCTAGACAGACAGACACCCTAGAGAGAGACACTCTAGACAGACAGACACCCTAGAGAGAGACACTCTAGACAGACAGACACCCTAGAGAGACACACTCTAGACAGACAGACACCCTAGAGAGACACACTCTAGACAGACAGACACCCTAGAGAGACACACTCTAGACAGACAGACACCCTAGAGAGACAAACTCTAGACAGACAGACACCCTAGAGAGACACACTCTAGACAGAGAGACACACTCTAGACAGACAGACACCCTAGAGAGACACACTCTAGACAGACAGACACCCTAGAGAGACACACTCTAGACAGACAGACACCCTAGAGAGAGACACACTCTAGACAGACAGACATCATAGAGACAGACACCCTAGAGAGAGACACACTCTAGACAGACACCCTAGAGAGAGACACACTCTAGACAGGCAGACACCCTAGAGAGAGACACACTCTAGACAGACAGACACCCTAGAGAGAGACACACTCTAGACAGGCAGACACCATAGAGAGAGACACACTCTAGACAGACAGACACCCTAGAGAGAGACACACTCTAGACAGAGAGACACCCTAGAGAGACACACTCTAGACAGACAGACATCCTAGAGAGACACACTCTAGAGAGAGACACACTCTAGACAGACAGACACCCTAGAGAGACACACCCTAGAGAGAGACACTCTAGACAGACAGACACCCTAGAGAGAGACACCCTAGAGAGAGACACTCTAGACAGACAGACACCCTAGAGAGAGACACTCTAGACAGACAGACACCCTAGAGAGAGACACTCTAGACAGACAGACACCCTAGAGAGAGACACTCTAGACAGACAGACACCCTAGAGAGAGACACCCTAGAGAGAGACACCCTAGAGAGAGACACTCTAGACAGACAGACACCCTAGAGAGAGACACTCTAGACAGACAGACATCATAGAGAGAGACACTCTAGACAGACAGACACCCTAGAGAGACACACTCTAGACAGACAGACACCCTAGAGAGAGACACCCTAGAGAGAGACACTCTAGACAGACAGACACCCTAGAGAGACACCCTAGAGAGAAACACTCTAGACAGACAGACACCCTAGAGAGACACACTCTAGACAGACAGACACCCTAGAGAGACACACTCTAGACAGACAGACACCCTAGAGAGAGACACCCTAGAGAGAGACACTCTAGACAGACAGACACCCTAGAGAGACACACTCTAGACAGACAGACACCCTAGAGAGAGACACCCTAGAGAGAGACACCCTAGAGAGAGACACTCTAGACAGACAGACACCCTAGAGAGAGACACCCTAGAGAGAGACACCCTAGAGAGAGACACCCTAGAGAGAGACACCCTAGAGAGAGACACTCTAGAGAGACACACTCTAGACAGACAGACACCCTAGAGAGAGACACTCTAGACAGACAGACACCCTAGAGAGAGACACTCTAGACAGACAGACACCCTAGAGAGAGACACTCTAGACAGACAGACACCCTAGAGAGAGACACCCTAGAGAGAGACACCCTAGAGACAGACACCCTAGAGAGACACACTCTAGACAGACAGACACCCTAGAGAGAGACACCCTAGAGAGAGACACCCTAGAGAGAGACACCCTAGAGAGAGACACCCTAGAGAGAGACACCCTAGAGAGAGACACCCTAGAGAGAGACACCCTAGAGAGAGACACCCTAGAGAGAGACACTCTAGACAGACAGACACCCTAGAGAGAGACACTCTAGACAGACAGACACCCTAGAGAGAGACACTCTAGACAGACAGACACCCTAGAGAGAGACACTCTAGACAGACAGACACCCTAGAGAGAGACACTCTAGACAGACAGACACCCTAGAGAGAGACACTCTAGACAGGCAGACACCATAGAGAGAGACACTCTAGACAGGCAGACACCATAGAGAGAGACACACTCTAGACAGGCAGACACCATAGAGAGAGACACACTCTAGACAGACATCCTAGAGACAGACACCCTAGAGAGAGACACACTCTAGACAGACACCCTAGAGAGAGACACACTCTAGACCAGCGGTTCTCAAACTTTCTAGTACTGCGACCCTTTCAATAAAATTCCCAAGCTGTGGCGACCCCTAACAGTAAAATGACAAATTACATACAATTACAATCTCTGATGGTTTTAGGTGACCCCTGGCATATTGTCATATGATAGACACCCTAGAGAGACAGACACACTAGACAGACAGACAGATACCCTAGAGAGACAGACACCCCAGACCAGGGGTGGGCAAGGAGGGCCACATACATGCCGGGATTTGAAGATATCCTTTCTGTGCACAGATGTATGTGGCCCTCCAGCACCGAAATTGCCCACCCCTGCCCTAGACAGATAGACAGTGAGACATATTACAGATCCCAAGGAGATCACAAGGCACTCCCACTCCCACTCAGGTACAGTAGAGAACAAATTCCTTGTATGTAAAGGATGGGTATCCAACCTGTTGTAGATATCTGTGTAACACCTCTCTCTGCCCAGGTGAGATGGGGGGACAAGGGATCCACAGAAGAGGGCGCAAAGCTTGAGAAGCCCAAGAATGCTGTGATTAAGTTACCAGATCAGGAATATGAGCCCTGGGAGCCAAAGCCAAAGAAAAATACACCCAGACGGGGCCCACAGGAGAGGAAGTGGTACAGTCCAATCAAGGTGATCAGGGTCACATATAGAGCCTCTCCAGACTCTTAAAAATTAGGGTCCTGTTTTCCTAACTTATCGTTTATTGTAGGGTAAACTAGATGCGCTGTGGGCTCTGCTACGAAGAGGGTACGACCAGGTATCTCTGATGAGGCCACAGGCTGGAGATAAGGTAAGAGAGACACGTAGGAAGGGCCCCGTAACAGGTACTGAACTGTGTCTGCATGTGTGCAGAGCAATGTGTGTCTGCATGTGTGCAGAGCAATGTGTGTCTGCATGTGTGCAGAGCAATGTGTGTCTGTATGTGTGCAGAGCAATGTGTATCTGTAAGTGTGCAGAGCAATGTGTATCTGCATGTGTGCAGAGCAATGTGTGTCTGTATGTGTGCAGAGCAATGTGTATCTGTATGTTTGCAGAGCAATGTGTGTCTGCATGTGTGCAGAGCAATGTGTATCTGTATGTGTGCAGAGCAATGTGTATCTGTATGTGTGCAGAGCAATGTGTGTCTGCATGTGTGCAGAGCAATGTGTGTCTGTATGTGTGCAGAGCAATGTGTGTCTGTATATGTGCAGAGCAATGTGTGTCTGTATGTGTGCAGAGCAGTGTGTGTCTGTATGTGTGCAGAGCAGTGTGTGTCTGTATGTGTACAGAGCAATGTATCTGTATGTGTGCAGAGCAATGTGTGTCTGTATGTGTGCAGAGCAATGTGTATCTGTATGTGTGCAGAGCAATGTGTGTCTGTATGTGTGCAGAGCAGTGTGTGTCTGTATGTGTGCAGAGCAATGTGTATCTGTATGTGTGCAGAGCAGTATGTATCTGTATGTGTGCAGAGCAGTATGTATCTATATTTATTTATATGATCTTTTCCTAGTAATGAAAATTGTAACTATGAAATTCACTAGGTTTTTGTGCAGTCTGTTAAATGCCTCTGCGCCCCTCATGTTCTTTGGTCCCCCATGTTCTTTGGTCCCCCATGTTCTTTGGTCCCCCATGTTCTTTGGTTCCCCATGTTCTTTGGTTCCCCATGTTCTTTGGTCCCCCATGTTCTTTGGTTCCCCATGTTCTTTGGTTCCCCATGTTCTTTGGTCTCCCATGTTCTTTGGTCTCCCATGTTCTTTGGTCTCCCATGTTCTTTGGTCTCCCATGTTCTTTGGTCCCCCATGTTCTTTGGTCCCCCATGTTCTTTGGTCCCCCATGTTCTTTGGTCCCCCATGTTCTTTGGTCCCCCATGTTCTTTGGTCTCCCATGTTCTTTGGTCTCCCATGTTCTTTGGTCTCCCATGTTCTTTGGTCCCCCATATTCTTTGGTCCCCCATGTTGTTTGGTCTCCCATGTTGTTTGGTCTCCCATGTTGTTTGGTCTCCCATGTTGTTTGGTCTCCCATGTTGTTTGGTCTCCCATGTTGTTTGGTCTCCCATGTTCTTTGGTCTCCCATGTTCTTTGGTCCCCCTTGTTCTTCGTCCCCCAATGTTTTGCACCCAGTAATATTCTTGCTCCAATGTTCTGCGCCCCCAATGCTTTGCGCCCCCAGTGTTCTGCGCCCCCAATGATCTGTGATGCACATAGCCGTGGTTTATACATTACAAACGTTTAATGTTTGGTCTCCCATGTTCTTTGGTCCCACATGTTCTTTGGTCTCCCATGTTCTTTGGTCTCCCATGTTCTTTGGTCCCCCATGTTCTTTGGTCCCACATGTTCTTTGGTCTCCCATGTTCTTTGGTCTCCCATGTTCTTTGGTCTCCCATGTTCTTTGGTCTCCCATGTTCTTTGGTCCCCCATGTTCTTTGGTCCCCCATGTTCTTTGGTCCCCCATGTTCTTTGGTCCCCCATGTTCTTTGGTCTCCCATGTTCTTTGGTCCCCCATGTTCTTTGGTCCCCCATGTTCTTTGGTCCCCCATGTTCTTTGGTCTCCCATGTTCTTTGGTCTCCCATGTTCTTTGGTCTCCCATGTTCTTTGGTCTCCCATGTTCTTTGGTCCCCCAATGTTTTGCACCCTGTAATATTCTTGCCCCAATGTTCTGCGCCCCCAATGCTTTGCGCCCCCAGTGTTCTGCGCCCCCAGTGTTCTGCGCCCCCAATGATCTGTGATGCACATAGCCGTGGTTTATACATTACAAACGTTTAATGTAAAATAAATAATAATTTCAGAAAATTGTAACTATAAAACTCACTAGGTTTTTGTGCAGTCTGTTAAATGCCTCTGCGCCCCCCATGTTCTTTGGTCCCCCATGTTCTTTGGTCCCCCATGTTCTTTGGTCTCCCATGTTCTTTGGTCCCCCATGTTCTTTGGTCTCCCATGTTCTTTGGTCCCCCATGTTCTTTGGTTCCCCATGTTCTTTGGTTCCCCATGTTCTTTGGTCCCACATGTTCTTTGGTCTCCCATGTTCTTTGGTCCCCCATGTTCTTTGGTCCCCCATGTTCTTTGGTCCCCCATGTTCTTTGGTCCCCCATGTTCTTTGGTCCCCCATGTTCTTTGGTCTCCCATGTTCTTTGGTCCCCCATGTTCTTTGGTCTCCCATGTTCTTTGGTCCCCCATGTTCTTTGGTCCCCCATGTTCTTTGGTCCCCCATGTTCTTTGGTCCCCCATGTTCTTCGCCCCCCAATGTTTTGCACCCCGTAATATTCTTTGCCCCAATGTTCTGCGCCCCCAATGCTTTGCGCCCCCAGTGTTCTGCGCCCCAAATGATCTGTGATGCACATAGCCATGGTTTATACATTACAAACGTTTAATGTAAAATAAATAATAATTTCAGAAAATTGTAACTATAAAATTCACTAGGTTTTTGTGCAGTCTGTTAAATGCCTCTGCGCCCCCCATGTTCTTTGGTCCCCCATGTTCTTTGGTCCCCCATGTTCTTTGGTTCCCCATGTTCTTTGGTTCCCCATGTTCTTTGGTCCCCCATGTTCTTTGGTCTCCCATGTTCTTTGGTCCCCCATGTTCTTTGGTCCCCCATGTTCTTTGGTCCCCCATGTTCTTTGGTCCCCCATGTTCTTTGGTCTCCCATGTTCTTTGGTCCCCCATGTTCTTTGGTCCCCCATGTTCTTTGGTCCCCCAATGTTTTGCACCCCGTAATATTCTTTGCCCCAATGTTCTGCGCCCCCAATGCTTTGCGCCCCCAGTGTTCTGCGCCCCCAATGATCTGTGATGCACATAGCAATGGTTTATACATTACAAACGTTTAATGTAAAATAAATAATAATTTCAGAAAATTGTAACTATAAAATTCACTAGGTTTTTGTGCAGTCTGTTAAATGCCTCTGCACCCCCCATGTTCTTTGGTCTCCCATGTTCTTTGGTCTCCCATGTTCTTTGGTCTCCCATGTTCTTTGGTCTCCCATGTTCTTTGGTCCCCCATGTTCTTTGGTCTCCCATGTTCTTTGGTCTCCCATGTTCTTTGGTCCCCCATGTTCTTTGGTCCCCCATGTTCTTTGGTTCCCCATGTTCTTTGGTTCCCCATGTTCTTTGGTTTCCCATGTTCTTTGGTCCCCCATGTTCTTTGGTCCCACATGTTCTTTGGTCCCACATGTTCTTTGGTCTCCCATGTTCTTTGGTCCCCCATGTTCTTTGGTCCCCCATGTTCTTTGGTCTCCCATGTTCTTTGGTCTCCCATGTTCTTTGGTCCCCCATGTTCTTTGGTCCCCCATGTTCTTTGGTCCCCCATGTTCTTTGGTCTCCCATGTTCTTTGGTCTCCCATGTTCTTTGGTCTCCCATGTTCTTTGGTCCCACATGTTCTTTGGTCCCACATGTTCTTTGGTCTCCCATGTTCTTTGGTCTCCCATGTTCTTTGGTCTCGCATGTTCTTCGGTCTCCCATGTTCTTCGGTCTCCCATGTTCTTCGGTCCCCCATGTTCTTCGGTCCCCCATGTTCTTCGGTCCCCCATGTTCTTCGGTCCCCCATGTTCTTTGGTCCCACATGTTCTTTGGTCCCCCATGTTCTTCGCCCCCCAATGTTTTGCACCCCGTAATATTCTTTGCCCCAATGTTCTGCGCCCCCAATGCTTTGCGCCCCCAGTGTTCTGCGCCCCCAATGATCTGTGATGCACATAGCCATGGTTTATACATTACAAACGTTTAATGTAAAATAAATAATAATTTCAGAAAATTCTAACTATAAAATTCACTAGGTTTTTGTGCAGTCTGTTAAATGCCTCTGCGCCCCCCATGTTCTTTGGTCTCCCATGTTCTTTGGTCCCCCATGTTCTTTGGTCCCCCATGTTCTTTGGTCCCCCATGTTCTTTGGTCCCCCATGTTCTTTGGTCTCCCATGTTCTTTGGCCCCCCATGTTCTTTGGCCCCCCATGTTCTTTGGTCCCCCATGTTCTTTGGTCCCCCATGTTCTTTGGTCCCCCATGTTCTTTGGTCCCCCATGTTCTTTGGTCTCCCATGTTCTTTGGTCTCCCATGTTCTTTGGTCCCCCATGTTCTTTGGTCCCCCATGTTCTTTGGTCCCCCATGTTCTTTGGTCCCCCATGTTCTTTGGTCTCCCATGTTCTTTGGTCCCCCATGTTCTTTGGTCCCCCAATGTTTTGCACCCTGTAATATTCTTGCCCCAATGTTCTGCGCCCCCAATGCTTTGCGCCCCCAGTGTTCTGCGCCCCCAGTGTTCTGCGCCCCCAATGATCTGTGATGCACATAGCCGTGGTTTATACATTACAAACGTTTAATGTAAAATAAATAATAATTTCAGAAAATTGTAACTATAAAACTCACTAGGTTTTTGTGCAGTCTGTTAAATGCCTCTGCGCCCCCCATGTTCTTTGGTCCCCCATGTTCTTTGGTCCCCCATGTTCTTTGGTCTCCCATGTTCTTTGGTCCCCCATGTTCTTTGGTCTCCCATGTTCTTTGGTCCCCCATGTTCTTTGGTTCCCCATGTTCTTTGGTCCCACATGTTCTTTGGTCTCCCATGTTCTTTGGTCCCCCATGTTCTTTGGTCCCCCATGTTCTTTGGTCCCCCATGTTCTTTGGTCCCCCATGTTCTTTGGTCTCCCATGTTCTTTGGTCCCCCATGTTCTTTGGTCCCCCATGTTCTTTGGTCCCCCATGTTCTTTGGTCCCCCATGTTCTTTGGTCTCCCATGTTCTTTGGTCCCCCATGTTCTTTGGTCCCCCATGTTCTTTGGTCCCACATGTTCTTTGGTCCCCCATGTTCTTCGCCCCCCAATGTTTTGCACCCCGTAATATTCTTTGCCCCAATGTTCTGCGCCCCCAATGCTTTGCGCCCCCAGTGTTCTGCGCCCCAAATGATCTGTGATGCACATAGCCATGGTTTATACATTACAAACGTTTAATGTAAAATAAATAATAATTTCAGAAAATTGTAACTATAAAATTCACTAGGTTTTTGTGCAGTCTGTTAAATGCCTCTGCGCCCCCCATGTTCTTTGGTCCCCCATGTTCTTTGGTCCCCCATGTTCTTTGGTTCCCCATGTTCTTTGGTTCCCCATGTTCTTTGGTTCCCCATGTTCTTTGGTCCCCCATGTTCTTTGGTCTCCCATGTTCTTTGGTCCCCCATGTTCTTTGGTCTCCCATGTTCTTTGGTCTCCCATGTTCTTTGGTCTCCCATGTTCTTTGGTCCCCCATGTTCTTTGGTCCCCCATGTTCTTTGGTCCCCCATGTTCTTTGGTCCCCCAATGTTTTGCACCCCGTAATATTCTTTGCCCCAATGTTCTGCGCCCCCAATGCTTTGCGCCCCCAGTGTTCTGCGCCCCCAATGATCTGTGATGCACATAGCAATGGTTTATACATTACAAACGTTTAATGTAAAATAAATAATAATTTCAGAAAATTGTAACTATAAAATTCACTAGGTTTTTGTGCAGTCTGTTAAATGCCTCTGCACCCCCCATGTTCTTTGGTCTCCCATGTTCTTTGGTCTCCCATGTTCTTTGGTCTCCCATGTTCTTTGGTCTCCCATGTTCTTTGGTCTCCCATGTTCTTTGGTCCCCCATGTTCTTTGGTCTCCCATGTTCTTTGGTCTCCCATGTTCTTTGGTCCCCCATGTTCTTTGGTTCCCCATGTTCTTTGGTTCCCCATGTTCTTTGGTCCCCCATGTTCTTTGGTCCCCCATGTTCTTTGGTCCCACATGTTCTTTGGTCCCACATGTTCTTTGGTCTCCCATGTTCTTTGGTCTCCCATGTTCTTTGGTCCCCCATGTTCTTTGGTCCCCCATGTTCTTTGGTCTCCCATGTTCTTTGGTCTCCCATGTTCTTTGGTCCCCCATGTTCTTTGGTCCCCCATGTTCTTTGGTCTCCCATGTTCTTTGGTCTCCCATGTTCTTTGGTCTCCCATGTTCTTTGGTCTCCCATGTTCTTTGGTCCCACATGTTCTTTGGTCCCACATGTTCTTTGGTCCCACATGTTCTTTGGTCTCCCATGTTCTTTGGTCTCGCATGTTCTTTGGTCTCGCATGTTCTTTGGTCTCGCATGTTCTTCGGTCTCCCATGTTCTTCGGTCCCCCATGTTCTTCGGTCCCCCATGTTCTTTGGTCCCACATGTTCTTTGGTCCCCCATGTTCTTCGCCCCCCAATGTTTTGCACCCCGTAATATTCTTTGCCCCAATGTTCTGCGCCCCCAATGCTTTGCGCCCCCAGTGTTCTGCGCCCCCAATGATCTGTGATGCACATAGCCATGGTTTATACATTACAAAGTTTAATGTAAAATAAATAATAATTTCAGAAAATTCTAACTATAAAATTCACTAGGTTTTTGTGCAGTCTGTTAAATGCCTCTGCGCCCCCCATGTTCTTTGGTCTCCCATGTTCTTTGGTCCCCCATGTTCTTTGGTCCCCCATGTTCTTTGGTCTCCCATGTTCTTTGGCCCCCCATGTTCTTTGGCCCCCCATGTTCTTTGGTCCCCCATGTTCTTTGGTCTCCCATGTTCTTTGGTCTCCCATGTTCTTTGGTCCCCCATGTTCTTTGGTCCCCCATGTTCTTTGGTCTCCGATGTTCTTTGGTCCCCCATGTTCTTCGCCCCCCAATGTTTTGCACCCCATAATATTCTTTGCCCCCAATGCTTTGCGCCCCCAGTGTTCTGCGCCCCCAATGATCTGTGATGCACATAGCCGTGGTTTATACATTACAAACGTTTAATGTCAAATAAATAATAATTTCAGAAAGTGAAAAAACAATGTGTGTGACCGGCCCTAGCCGGGGTCTGACTCGCGCACAGCTTGGGATTTACCATTTCTTATCTAGACATATATCCAAAGAAATGGGGATAAATCACAAGGTGTACTGAGTGATTCACAAGGCTCCCTGTCCATATTTTTCCTGTTTAATGTCAGGACAATGGAGGAGGAAATAATCCAGCTCGTGTCTCATTTTAACATAATGTTCCAGACCAATTACTTGTCATGTTGTAGGCGTGACCTGCAGGGTGCTTGGTTCTGTAAAGAGATAATGTATTTCTGTGACCTAGAAAGGGTTAAACTCTCACATGATGTGCATCATGCCCCAGGGTCGTGCGTCTCTGGGCCTGCAGGGGGTGAAGGGGTTAAACGCTGCTCTGATAACTCATGGTGACAAATAGGTCTGACCCCCAGTGGGTCCCAGGCTGCATCTTCAGGGCACATTGCGGGGTCCCTAATGCGCTGTGACAGGTGGGGGGGACACACCGGGCCCGGCATTTATAGATACATCAGATCTACTTGGGGCATCTTGCACGCAATCCCTCCTATGTTACACTGATGGGTATAACCCACTAGATGTTCTTGTGATGCTCCTGTGCCGCCATCTTGTATCAGAATTGCTCCGCTTTCACCATTTGTTATTGATACAAACATCTCCTCTATAAAGGTCCAGTCATAGCGGGCTGATTGGGTTTGCTGGTTCCTCTCACTCACTCTGTGTCTCTTCATTGCAGGGACGCTGCATAAACTTCACTCGAGTCAAAGCTGATGGAACTCAGACCATTTATACCCCTCCCGCCAAAACCGCCGCGCAGAGCTGCCCTCCAAAGGAGCCTCCTCAGCGGCAGCCCCCACCAGGACCTCCCCCCGCGAGGATGCCCCCAGGCCCACCTCCCTCTCGTCCTCCCCCTCAGCTTTAAATTCAGGGCTCCTTGTGCTGGACTGACACGGCCCCTCTACGGTAGCTGCACGGCGCAGTGTGAGCGCAGCTCTGTGCTGTAACATGGGTCCAAGCAATACCTCCTATAACTCGTCATGTTTTGTAGTTTGTACAGGATACAATACTGAGGTGTAACGCTCACTCCAGGGAATGTCTCTGAATCAGTTTTTTTATATTCAGCACAGGTTTCATTTCAGCTCATCCTGGTGTAATGGCCTCCGCACAAGCTGCAAGTTTGCACTTTATTAGTATCCCATTAAGTGCCTCTGACTAGGCTGTCATTTCCGTTGTGAATTATCCAAACCCCAAGTGATTTGACTTGACCCTTCAGTCCAGCCGAGAGCTTCTTGCATCTTGAAGTGCAGCTGCCATTAACTCTTTTGCTGCCAGAGAGGAGCGCACATGTTATTCTGGTGCTGTATAATACCGTGCAGACTGCTCTGGCAGGGAAGGGGTTACTCAAGCCCAGACTATTTATTCCACTGTTTTTTTTTAATGATAGAAAAAAGGAGTTTGTTGCTGGTCAGCAAAATCTGCTCCATTTGTGCTCAGGTTACAGCCTGACCTCACTCCAATCCACAATCACAATCTCCTCTCTTACCCCTTTTATATATATATATTGTATATAATTTCTTTTTCTAGCGTCCGCTCTAAATCCTTTGAAGCTTGGTTACCAGTTGTAATTGTACAGGGTTATGGTGCTTTAGAGTTAGGACTCTGGCCATATTCAGCAGCCTCAGGTCCAGCCGTCTCAGTGTTTGCCCAATGAGAAGGTGCAGACATAAGAAGTCTTATTATTGTCTATTATATGAGATATTATATGAGAATATGCATGTGAAACAGCGGAGGTTATGAACAGAGCATATCAAAGCATGTGGTACTGCTGGGCAGTTAGTATAAATTATAAAATATGCTGAAATTCATCAGCCTCCACCCCAACATGGGGATCCACTGATGGCCTATGGATTAGATATGTTTGTTGATTGTCTGAGGACTAGATTGCCCCTCTCTGCTGTCCAAAGTTCAGATTGCCATATCACCTCCAGAGCAAACTCAGTGGATAAGGTTAGCTTGCACAACTGACATAGGGGATATAGACAAAGATGTGAAGGAGAGTGGAGGAGAAATGGGAGAGAGTTATGGAATGGTTAGGAAAGTTGGCCAACCAGTCATAAAGAGGAATTGGAGATAGTGTGATTGATACAAGGCATCATTTACAGACCAAAATGGGGAGGAAGGTTGGCTAACCAGCCGTAATGAAGAATTGAAGGTTGTCTGGCTGATACAAGGCATAATTTACAGACCAAAATAGGGAGGAAGGTTGGCTAACCAGTCGTAAAAAAGAATTGGAGGTAGTCTGGCTGATACGAGACATCATTTACAGACCAAAATGGGGAGGAAGGTTGGCTAACCAGCCGTAAAGAAGAATTGGAGGTAGTCTGGCTGATACAAGGCATAATTTACAGGCCAAAATGGGGAGGAAGGTTGGCTAACCAGCCGTAAAGAAGAATTGGAGGTAGTCTGGCTGATACAAGGCATAATTTACAGGCCAAAATGGGGAGGAAGGTTGGCTAACCAGCCCTAAAGAAGAATTGGAGGTAGTCTGGCTGATACAAGGCATAATTTACAGACCAAAATGGGGAGGAAGGTTGGCTAACCAGCCGTAAAGAAGAATTGGAGGTAGTCTGGCTGATACAAGGCATAATTTACAGGCCAAAATGGGGAGGAAGGTTGGCTAACCAGCCCTAAAGAAGAATTGGAGGTAGTCTGGCTGATACAAGGCATCATTTACAGACCAAAATGGGGAGGAAGGTTGGCTAACCAGTCTTAAAGAAGAATTGGAGGTAGTCTGGCTGATACAAGGCATAATCTACAGGCCAAAATGGGGAGGAAGGTTGGCTAACCAGCCCTAAAGAAGAATTGGAGGTTGTCTGGCTGATACGAGACATCATTTACAGACCAAAATGGGGAGGAAGGTTGGCTAACCAATCGTAAAGAAGAATTGGAGGTAGTCTGGCTGATACAAGGCATCATTTACAGACCAAAATGGGGAGGAAGGTTGGCTAACCAGCCGTAAAGAAGAATTGGAGGTAGTCTGGCTGATACAAGGCATAATTTACAGGCCAAAATGGGGAGGAAGGTTGGCTAACCAGCCCTAAAGAAGAATTGGAGGTAGTCTGGCTGATACAAGGCATCATTTACAGACCAAAATGGGGAGGAAGGTTGGCTAACCAGTCTTAAAGAAGAATTGGAGGTAGTCTGGCTGATACGAGACATCATTTACAGACCAAAATGGGGAGGAAGGTTGGCTAACCAGTCCTAAAGGGGAATTGGAGGTAATCTAGATGATACAAGGCATCATTTACAGACCAAAATGGGGAGGAAGGTTGGCTGACCAGCCCTAAGGAAGAATTGGAGGTTGTCTGGCTGATACAAGACATCATTTACAGACCAAAATGGGGAGGAAGGTTGGCTGACCAGCCCTAAGGAAGAATTGGAGGTTGTCTGGCTGATACAAGACATCATTTACAAACCAAAATGGGGAGGAAGGTTGGCTAACCAGCCATAAAGAAGATTTGGAGGTAGTCTGTCTGATACGAGGCATCATTTACAGATCAGATATGGCTTTCTGTTGTTAGATATCTGGCCCATCCACTGTAGATTCAATGAACTTTAATAGGAAAGTGAGTAATATGAAAAGCTCAGATATAACCTCAAAAACGGGAGGCAAATGGTTGGAGGGGTCTCGTAGTGAGGGTCAAGGAGTACGAGGGCACTTTATTGTACAGTGAAGTGGACAGAACGTGAGTCCTTACAGATCTGTATGCATTTTGCTAAACTATTGGACAGTAAGAGCTTCATCTCGCTTCTAGAAATGCTTTGTTCTAAGTATTAAACATTGGTTTATCATAAACAGGAAATGTATTCTGTGATTCTGATATAACACAGGTTTTATACAAAGGGACACCTTACAACCAGAAGATCAATGTATTAATAACCTCACTTCCTCCTGAATTATAATTGGGCTGAAAAGCAGCTAATTCAGTAACGTAAATATTTTACGTTGAGTTTTTTTTCTGATATTTAGAAATTAACGGTTCTGCGCCATTTGTCCGTTTTCATGGCTGTTTCATGTATTTTTTTGTATTTTAGTAGTAATGTCTCTGTGTCCATATACCAAAGCCCAGGCTCCAGAACTTAAGGTAGAATCCATTTTATGGCTCTGAGACTTTCCAAAGCAGGGTCATCCTTCACTTCCATTGCATTGATTGTGTAGGGCTCCTGGGGGCTTATTAGGGGGTCTTATAGAGTTATGGCATGGAGTGTCTATGAGTGGTCCAGAAGAGGCCTCACATCTACAGAGTTTGGCTATTTTCTCTTTTTAATTACATTTATAAAGTTAGAGGACCACTGTATGGCGGACAAACAAGTATATCTGCAAAGTGTCTTAGAGCAGAACTAATCAAGGAAATGTCTTAAGGGTAGTTTTAAGTTAGAAGAATGAATGTTGATGCCTCTGCAGATGCCTGGAAGAATAATATAATATGAGCACACCCTCTCGGCTAGCAGGAAGCATTAGTCATACAAGATGGAAATTTCTATATACAGAGTTAGGATTTTCTTTAAAATGCTTAATGCTTACGGCTTAATTGCTAATGTTACTGGTTTGTTCACACTTTACAAATGTGATGATTTTCCTAAACTTTACTGGTCCTCTAATCAATAACGAGCCTTCCATTCTGCTGCCATATGTTGCCTTTTACTAATCTCTTGGTGTATACACACTGCCCATGACATAGATAAAGACCATTTGATGTGTTAATACTCAGCTTGATACAAATCCTTCTGTTTACTTGTCTCTGTAATTCTATTTTTTACATTTTTAATGAACTGTTTAGGCCGCCTTCCTGAGCGCTCTTAGACTTCCAGATGTTTGTGGGATTGTCTTTATGGCTGAATCTGTGATCAACTCTCTGGAATTATACACGGATTCACCTGGTCCCAAGAGCTTACAATCACTATTTTTACTTTACATCCCACACATTCCTAGTTCCAAGACACACCATGGTGTTACAGAGTCATAGTGTTAAATGTTGTTCTTCTGCACTGCAATGAGTACGCCCTCTTCTACTTCTTAACATGAGGGGTTAATGGAGCCAGCAGGAAGGTGGCCGTGATATGTTGTATGTAAATGTGTATTTCATAGGCTGCATCCAACACAGGTACATGTGTATACAGCTTTAATCCTTTCCTATCTGACAGTCAATAAAAGGTGTCAATAAAACGGTCTTGTTGCCTCTTTCCGTGTGCGTAATCACTGCCTTTAGGTGGTAGCTTGCACGGGGCTGTGTGTTACCTGTCCTGTTATCCCACTTGTTCCTCTTCTGATGGTCCCTTCATGATTCAGCAGCAGAAATCATATTCAATTTCTCTTTTTTATCAATGACTCATTAAATCAGTTTATATAAACACACCCTGATCCGTATTATTATTGTATTTAGATTCCTGGGACGTTGCTCCTCATCTGGTTCCATCATTTTTTTTGGAAAGGGCCCTAATAATCACATATCTGAATGTCCTGGATTATGATTGGCCTGATATACTCGTATATTATTTTAGTTTCTTTTTTCGTTTGACATCAGCACCATTGTCTGGAGAGCCAGACCTCCTCAAGATGCTGGTGTTGCCTGGAATGGGCTGAGAGACTGAGCTTGTACTGGAGACAGGGACAGATTTATCATTAGACCACTGTGAGTGCCTCTTTAAGTGATGTGATTATTATCTAGCACCTGGGCTCAGTGTGGCCTACATAACGTGTCATATTTACTTACTGTACCTTGTGTTTAACACAGAAAACAAACTCAGGAAGCACAAAAGAGAAAAAACAACTAACACAGGAAGCACAGAACAATAATCAAGAAAAACAGGAAGCACAAAACAATAATCACGAAAAACAGGAAGCACAAAACAAAAACAAACAGCACAAAACCGAAAACAACTAACACAGGAAGCACAAAACAATAATCACGAAAAACAGGAAGCACAAAACAATAATCAAGAAAAACAGGAAGCACAAAACAGAAAACAACAAAAACAGGAAGCACAATACAGTAATCAAGAAACACAGGAAGCACAAAACAGAAAACAACAAAAACAGGAAGCACAATACAGTAATCAAGAAAAACAGGAAGCACAAAACAAAAACAAACAGCACAAAACCGAAAACAACAAAAACAGGAAGCACAAAACAATAATCAAGAAACACAGGCAGCACAAAACAAAAACAAACAACTAACACAGGAAGCAGAAAACAATAATCTAGAAAAACAGGAAGCACAATACAGAAAAACAAACAAAAAACAAACTCAGGAAGCACAAAAGAAAAACAAGCACAGCACAAAACCGAAAACAACAAAAACAGGAAGCACAAAACAAAAACAAACACAGCACAAAACCGAAAACAACAAAAACAGGAAGCACAAAACAATAATCACGAAAAACAGGAAGCACAAAACAAACAAAAACAACAAACACAGGAAGCACAAAACAAAAACAAACACAGCACAAAACCGAAACAACAAAAACAGGAAGCACAATACAGTAATCAAGAAACACAGGAAGCACAAAACAAACAAAAACAACAAACACAGGAAGCACAAAACAACAAACACAAGAAGCACCATCCGTAACCAACAAAAACAGGAAGCACATAACAGAAAAACAACAAACACAGGAAGCACAATACAGTAATCAGGAAACACAGGAAGCACAAAACAGACAAACACAGCACAAAACTGAAAACAACAAAAACAGGAAGCACAATACAGTAATCAAGAAACACAGGAAGCACAAAACAAACAAAAACAACAAACACAGGAAGCACAAAACAACAAACACAGGAAGCACAAAACAAAAAAACACAGGAAGCACAAAACAAAAAAACAACAAACACAGGAAGCACAAAACAGAAAAACAACAAACACAGGAAGCACAAAACAACAAACACAGGAAGCACAAAACAAAAAAACAGAGGAAGCCCAAAACAAAAAAACAACAAACACAGGAAGCACAAAACAGAAAAACAACAAACACAGGAAGCACAAAACAGCAAACACAGGAAGCACAAAACAAAAAAACACAGGAAGCACAAAACAAAAAAAACACAGGAAGCACAAAACAAAAAAAACACAGGAAGCACAAAACAAAAAAAACACAGGAAGCACAAAACAACAAACACAGGAAGCACAAAACAAAAAAAGAACAAACACAGGAAGCACAAAACAACAAACACAAGAAGCACCATCCGTAACCAACAAAAACAGGAAGCACATAACAGAAAAACAACAAACACAGGAAGCACAATACAGTAATCAGGAAACACAGGAAGCACAAAACAGACAAACACAGCACAAAACTGAAAACAACAAAAACAGGAAGCACAATACAGTAATCAAGAAACACAGGAAGCACAAAACAAACAAAAACAACAAACACAGGAAGCACAAAACAACAAACACAGGAAGCACAAAACAAAAATACACAGGAAGCACAAAACAAAAAAACAACAAACACAGGAAGCACAAAACAGAAAAACAACAAACACAGGAAGCACAAAACAACAAACACAGGAAGCACAAAACAAAAAAACAGAGGAAGCCCAAAACAAAAAAACAACAAACACAGGAAGCACAAAACAGAAAAACAACAAACACAGGAAGCACAAAACAACAAACACAGGAAGCACAAAACAAAAAAAACACAGGAAGCACAAAACAAAAAAAACACAGGAAGCACAAAACAAAAAAAACAAACACAGGAAGCACAAAACAACAAACACAGGAAGCACAAAACAGAAAAACAACAAACACAGGAAGCACAAAACAACAAACACAGAAGGCACAAAACAGAAAAACAACAAACACAGGAGGCACAAAACAAACAAACAACAAACACAGGAAGCACATAACAGTAATCAACAAACACAGAAAGCACAAAACACAAACACAGTAGGCACAAACAAAAAACAATAGACACAGGAAGCACAAAAAAACACAACCAGAAAGCACAAAACAGAAAACAGAAAGCACACAACCGTATTCAACAAACATAGTAAGCACAAAACAGAAAATAAACAAACACAGGAAGCACAAAACAGAAAAACAAACACAGGAAGCACAAAACAGAAAAACACAAGAAGCACCATCCGTAACGAACAAAAACAGGAAGCACAAAACAAAAAAACACCAAACACAGGAAGCACAAAACAGTAATCAACAAACACAGGAAGCACAAAAAACATAAATACCTTCCCTCTAAGTGAAACATGCCACGTGCATGTATCCCAAACAGAGCACTTTTTAGTCAGGTGACTTACCCCATTGTGGGCCAGGTCTGTCTCCATGAACTTGGTGCCAGCTGGTCTCATTCCCCACGATCTGGGTACGTTTTAGAATTGGGGACTCAGTGGTGAGTGGTGGGGCTGGTTAGTGGGCTCGGGGCACCATCTGAGTTGGGAGTGAATAATGGTAGAGCCCGGTTAGTCGGCTAGGGGAGTTGGAGCAGCTCTTGGGGTATCCACTTTTAGGGGCCTACTTTCAGCCACATTAAATTGGGGCTATGTGTTACAACGTAGCCCGTAACGTAGATCTTAGAGATATTTGCTATTAAATTAGCCCTGTAACGCAGCTCGCAGACAACTTGCGGGTTAAAACCCAGCAAGGCTTAGAAAAGCCTACGTGTTGAGTAATGTTTAACTTCGCACCCGCAAATCCTTTGATCTGTCAAGCCCGTAACCGCTATGTCTTCAATTTAGCTATTAAATTGCAACAAAGTCTCTCAAGCCCGTGACACGCAAATGGAGCCAAAAGCCCAACGTGTGCTCAAGAGGGGGGTAAGGTCCAATACATACAACTTATAATGCAAATAAAAACACACTAATGTACATTTATTCAAAGTGAAAGTGATGTTAGGTCTTAGAATTAATAGCACAACATTCTCAAGCCCGCAAATCGGCTCAGAAAATACTTCATTTCATGTACATTTTTTGTGTTATATCGATCCCGGCAATCAATTTGTTAATACATATACTGTAACCCGCATGTGATAGAAGATCATATTTGCAGCTTTATTAATATTGCTTTTTGACTGGAATGTGGGTTCGCTCGTAGATCGTAATTGAACCCTGTAAGACTTTGAAATCAATCCTCTATTTTCTTGTGACACAATGCTGATGATCTCTGTTTCCATTGGCTCCATCTAAACCCATAACTACGGGCTTGCTTAATTGATTAAGTTCTAGCTGGCCGACAGATGATTTACGGTTTTGCGCCTCCAGCTCGTAGCTCGCAGCCCATTCTAATGTAATAGCACAGTAACTCAGACAAATTTCAAGCACGCAGCCGTTACGAGCTTCACGTTGGAGTTATTGGCTTGGAATTTAATGTGGCTCTTTGGCTACTATAACAATTTTGGTAATTCAGGCTCCCTATTAGATTGAATGGGTAGTCACGAACAATGACGGTGGCCAAGTACTTCCTAATTTGTGGTTAACCACATGACAAAGGATCAAAAGGGAATCACTTGCAGAACTATTTGCACCACTTGACCTTTGTCTTTTGAAATCATTGTTTCAGTTGCTGTTTTGTCTGCCTTGTTAATCATTCTTGATGACTTAACGAGTCCCGTGGACCTCCCATTGAAGTCTATGGAGCCTAATCAACAACTTGATGAGAGTTGGAATCCGGCCCGGACCCTAGCCGGGCTCGGGACTAGGAGCCAATTGGATATCGCAGCTGACCACTGGAGGTATCTACTAGTCGCCCTTAAAGTGGAACTAACCCCCCAAAAAATGTATTAGCCCAATGCAATAATTACACCCCAAAACACACTCTACACATAAAATAAGTGTTCACAAAAAAAAATGCACCCAAGTCCCCTAGGCTCAAATGACCTGGTGAAAAGGGGATCTACGAGCCCAAGGCAAATAGCCAACAGCCACATAAAATTCCAAGCTCGTATGTGCAATGGCTACAAGCTTGAGAAGTTGCAGATTTATGGTGCTATAAAATCAGAACAGGCTGCGAGTTACGGGCTTGAAAGGCAAACCTGTAAACCATTTTTCGCTTGTTGGGTGTGCGGCGGTGAACGTGATCAATTAATCAAACCCGTAGTTACAGGTTGGGATGGAGCCAATGGAAACAGAGATCGCCAGAATTACGTCACTGAAAAATGGAGGTTGGATTTCAAAGTCTGTCACGATCTACTGCTTCTCAGTCGGGCTTGATAAGGCTGTTATTGCCAAACCTACCCAGCAGATCTACCAGATTCTTTTGATCTCTTCACTAAGACAGCTGATGTCTCTTAAATTAGATGTAGTCTTTAAGAATATGAATGCAGGCTCAGCATTATAAGAAATCAGAAACTGTTTTTATTTCTGTGGACAAGGGCTCATCTATAAGGCATCATAACAGCAACTTCATTCATACAGTCATTGCGGTTAGCTTCTTACCTCCCTTTTTAGATAGGAGCATATCTGTCTTCAATATATGTCTTCTCCCCTTGGCTTAGGAACATATATATATATACTTTAAGACATTCAACCCAGCATTATCTCAACTGCCCTCAGAGACACAAATACATCTCTCTCTCTGTCAGAAAAAACTCAACTGCCAACTGCTCTCTCCCCTCTCTGACAGTTACCACCGACCACACAACATTCTAAACCATTTAACTCCTTACACACTGGACACAATTAATCATATAGTCATCAACATAACATAACATAGCATAACATTTTACATATTAATTAACATGACATAACACATATAGGATAATCAAATTAACATAAAAGCATATCAAACAACTAAACTTTTACTGATCCCAAAGGGGGTTCAGGGGAATCATGACAAAGTCCTACGGGGTTCACTTACGAGTTGTGCTTGGACCCGCATTCCAGAAATAAAGCAATATTGATAAAGCCGTAAATATGATATTCTAGTCCATGCGAGTTCCATTATATGTATTAACACATTGATTGCCGGGATCGATATAACACAAAAACTACACATGAAATAAAGTATTTTCTGGGCTGATTTGCGGGCTTGAGAATGGTGTGCGATTAATTCTAAGACCAAACATCACTTTCCCTGTTATTATAAGTACAGTAGTGTGTTGTTATTTGCATTTACAGTGCTACGGATTGGACTTTACCCCCTTGCGGGTCCTCTCTAGCACTTGTTGCCTTTTTGGCTCCATTTGCGAGTAACATGTTTGAACGCCAGTGATCTTGATGCAATATAATAGCTAAATTGGAAACGTAGCAGTTACGGGCTTGAGAGAACAAAGTATTTGCAGCTGCGAAGTCCCACGTTCAACGTCCCGTAGGCTTTTTTCGGTCTTTCTCGTACCTAACCCGCAGTCGTCTGCGGGCTGCATTAAGAGGACAATTTAATAGCCGTAAGTCTTGCGAGCTACGTTAACTCGTAGAGAGAATTCAATGGCGCTACAAGTCATTTAAGTGACTCTTTTGTAATAGTAGAAATAACGTAGCCTCCGACATGTTACCTGTTATACGAGACTACCAGACAACTTCATGAGGTGGGAGCAGAATACACAGGAAGCTTCTAACACAATGGGAATGTGGCACTGGGGCCTGCCAGCACTTTCAGTTGAGCTAATGGAGTGCTATTTCATTTATAATCAGCTTTACGAAAGGAAAGGACCCCTGCGCACTTTATTATACTTATTTAGACGAGTACATAATTATAATGCCCGGCACTCCCAGTATTCAGAGTGCTGAGGTTTCCCGGTATTTCTCGTGTGGAGTGCGCGTACAGTAATAATGGAGGGGGCGATGAGGGGCTTCAGGTTTAACTCCTCGTGTTCCATGGTAGCTGAAGACACAATAAATGGCCATCGCTCCAGTGACATTTTATAGGAAGCGTCAGCAGCACATGACACAAACACTGGCTGACTCTCCACTGCCCCCAGTACCCGCGGGTCACCCGCACGTCACCCGCCTGCCACCAAACATTTGTCACTTTCTGGTCTGAGTCCGTCTCTTGTCTCTGAAGATCTGAAGGTTTCAAATCCCTGGAAACATCCGAGAAATGACTTACAGCCAATGGCATTATGGGTCAGCTCATGTAGGAGAGGGTGCTGTGCGGGGAATGGAGGGGCTCATGTAGGAGAGGGTGCTGTGTGGGGAATGGAGGGGCTCATGTAGGAGAGGGTGCTGTGCAGGGAATGGAGGGGCTCATGTAGGAGAGGGTGCTGTGCGGGGAATGGAGGGGCTCATGTAGGAGAGAGTGCTGTGCAAGGAATGAAGGGGCTCATGTAGGAGAGGGTGCTGTGCAAGGAATGAAGGGGCTCATGTAGGAGAGGGTGCTGTGCGGGGAATGGAGGGGCTCATGTAGGAGAGGGTGCTGTGCGGGGAATGGAGGGGCTCATGTAGGAGAGGGTGCTGTGCGGGGAATGGAGGGGCTCATGTAGGAGAGGGTGCTGTGCAGGGAATGGAGGGGCTCATGTAGGAGAGGGTGCTGTGCGAGGAATAAAGGGGCTCATGTAGGAGAGGGTGCTGTGCAAGGAATGGAGGGGCTCATGTTAGGAGAGGGTGCTGTGCAGGAAATGGAGGGGCTCATGTAGGAGAGGGTGCTATGCGAGTAATGGATGGGCTCATGTTAGGAGAGGGTGCTGTGCAGGGAATGGAGGGGCTCATGTAGGAGAGGGTGCTGTGCGAGGAATGGAGGGGCTCATGTAGGAAAGGGTGCTGTGCAAGGAATGGATGGGCTTATGTAGGAGAGGGTGCTGTGCAGTGAATGGAGGGGCTCATGTAGGAGAGGGTGCTGTGCAAGGAATGGAGGGGCTCATGTTAGGAGAGGGTGCAGGGTGAGGAATAGAGGGGCTCAAGTAGGAGAGGGTGCTGTGCAAGGAATGGATGGGCTCATGTTGGAGAGGGTGTGTGCAGGGAATGGAGGGGCTCATGTAGGAGAGGGTGCAGGGCGAGGAATAGAGGGGCTCATGTAGGAGAGGGTGCTGTGCGAGAAATGGATGGGCTCATGTAGGAGAGGGTGATGAGCAGGGAATGGAGGGGCTCATGTTAGGAGAGGGTGCTGTGCGGGGAATGGAGGGGCTCATGTAGGAGAGGGTGCTGTGCGGGGAATGGAGGGGCTCATGTAGGAGAGGGTGCTATGCGAGGAATAAAGGGGCTCATGTAGGAGAGGGTGCTGTGCAAGGAATGGATGGGCTCATGTAGGAGAGGGTGCTGAGCGGGGAATGGAGGGGCTCATGTAGGAGAGGGTGCTGTGCAAGGAATGGAGGGGCTCATGTAGGAGAGGGTGCTGTGCGGGGAATGGAGGGGCTCATGTTAGGAGAGGGTGCTGTGCAGGGAATGGAGGGGCTCATGTAGGAGAGGGTGCTGTGCGGGGAATGGAGGGGCTCATGTAGGAGAGGGTGCTATGCGAGGAATAAAGGGGCTCATGTAGGAGAGGGTGCTGTGCAAGGAATGGATGGGCTCATGTTAGGAGAGGGTGCTGTGCAGGAAATGGAGGGGCTCATGTAGGAGAGGGTGCTGTGCGAGTAATGGAGGGGGTCATGTAGGAGAGGGTGCTATGCGAGGAATGGAGGGGCTCATGTAGGAGAGGGTGCTATGCATGGAATGGAGGGGCTCATGTAGGAGAGGGTGCTGTGCGAGGAATGGAGGGACTCATGTTAGGAGAGGGTGCTGTGCAAGGAATGGAGGGGCTCATGTAGGAGAGGGTGATGAGCATGGAATGGAGGGGCTCATGTTAGGAGAGGGTGCTGTGCGGGGAATGGAGGGGCTCATGTAGGAGAGGTTGCTGTGCGAGTAATGGAGGGGGTCATGTAGGAGAGGGTGCTATGCGAGGAATGGAGGGGCTCATGTAGGAGAGGGTGCTATGCATGGAATGGAGGGGCTCATGTAGGAGAGGGTGCTGTGCAGGAAATGGAGGGGCTCATGTAGGAGAGGGTGCTGTGCGAGTAATGGAGGGGGTCATGTAGGAGAGGGTGCTGTGCGGGGAATGGAGGGGCTCATGTAGGAGAGGGTGCTGCGCGGGGAATGGAGGGGCTCATGTAGGAGAGGGTGATGTGCGGGGAATGGAGGGTCTCATGTAGGAGAGGGTGCTGTGCAGGGAATGGAGGGGCTCATGTAGGAGAGGGTGCTGTGCAGAGAATGGAGGGGCTCATGTAGGAGAGGATGCTGTGCAGAGAATGGAGGGGCTTATGTAGGAGAGGGTGCTGTGCGGGGAATGGAGGGGCTCATGTAGGAGAGGGTGCTGCGCGGGGAATGGAGGGGCTCATGTAGGAGAGGGTGATGTGCGGGGAATGGAGGGTCTCATGTAGGAGAGGGTGCTGTGCGGGGAATGGAGGGGCTCATGTAGGAGAGGGTGCTGTGCAGAGAATGGAGGGGCTCATGTAGGAGAGGATGCTGTGCAGAGAATGGAGGGGCTTATGTAGGAGAGGGTGCTGTGCGGGGAATGGAGGGGCTCATGTAGGAGAGGGTGCTGTGCAGGGAATAGAGGGGCTCATGTAGGAGAGGGTGCTGTGCAGAAAATGGAGGGGCTCATGTAGGAGAGGGTGCTGTGCGGGGAATGGAGGGGCTCATGTAGGAGAGGGTGCTGTGCGGGGAATGGAGGGGCTCATGTAGGAGAGGGTGCTGTGCAGAGAATGGAGGGGCTCATGTAGGAGAGGGTGCTGTGCAGGGAATGGAGGGGCTCATGTAGGAGAGGGTGCTGTGCAGGGAATGGAGGGGCTCATGTAGGAGAGGGTGCTGTGCAGGGAATGGAGGGGCTCATGTTAGGAGAGGGTGCTGTGCAAGGAATGGAGGGGCTCATGTAGGAGAGGGTGCTGTGCACGGAATGGAGGGGCTCATGTAGGAGAGGGTGCTGTGCGGGGAATGGAGGGGCTTGTGTAGGAGAGGGTGCTGTGCAGAGAATGGAGGGGCTCATGTAGGAGAGGGTGCTATGCGAGGAATGGAGGGGCTCATGTAGGAGAGGGTGCTGTGCAAGGAATGGAGGGGCTCATGTAGGAGAGCGTGCTGTGCGAGGAATGGAGGGGCTCATGTAGGAGAGGGTGCTGTGCAAGGAATGGAGGGGCTCATGTAGGAGAGGATGCTGTGCAGGGAATGCAGGGGCTCATGTAGGAGAGGGTGCTGTGCAAGGAATGGATGGGCTCATGTAGGAGAGAGTGCTGTGCAGGGAATGGAGGGGCTCATGTAGGAGAGGGTGCTGTGCAGGGAATGGAGGGGCTCATGTTAGGAGAGGGTGCTGTGCAAGGAATGGAGGGGCTCATGTAGGAGAGGGTGCTGTGCAGGGAATGGAGGGGCTCATGTAGGAGAGGGTGCTGTGCGGGGAATGGAGGGGCTTATGTAGGAGAGGGTGCTGTGCAGAGAATGGAGGGGCTCATGTAGGAGAGGGTGCTATGCGAGGAATGGAGGGGCTCATGTAGGAGAGGGTGCTGTGCAAGGAATGGAGGGGCTCATGTAGGAGAGGGTGCTGTGCGAGGAATGGAGGGGCTCATGTAGGAGAGGGTGCTGTGCAAGGAATGGAGGGGCTCATGTAGGAGAGGGTGCTGTGCAGGGAATGCAGGGGCTCATGTAGGAGAGGGTGCTGTGCAAGGAATGGAGGGGCTCATGTAGGAGAGGGTGCTGTGCAGGGAATGGAGGGGCTCATGTAGGAGAGGGTGCTGTGCAGGGAATGGAGGGGCTTATGTAGGAGAGGGTGCTGTGCAGGGAATGGAGGGGCTCATGTAGGAGAGGGTGCTGTGCGAGGAATGGATGGGCTCATGTAGGAGAGGGTGCTGTGCAGGGAATGGAGGGGCTCATGTTAGGAGAGGGTGCTGTGCAGGGAATGGAGGGGCTCATGTAGGAGAGGGTGCAGGGCGAGGAATAGAGGGGCTCATGTAGGAGAGGGTGCTGTGCAAGGAATGGATGGGCTCATGTAGGAGAGGGTGCTGTGCAGGGAATGGAGGGGCTCATGTAGGAGAGGGTGCTGTGCAAGGAATGGATGGGCTCATGTAGGAGAGGGTGCTGTGCAGGGAATGGAGGGGCTCATGTAGGAGAGGGTGCAGGGCGAGGAATAGAGGGGCTCATGTAGGAGAGGGTGCTCTGCAAGGAATGGAGAGGCTCATGTAGGAGAGGGTGCTGTGCAGGGAATGGAGGGACTCATGTTAGGAGAGGGTGCTGTGCAAGGAATGGAGGGGCTCATGTAGGAGAGGGTGCTGTGCAGGGAATGGAGGGGCTCATGTAGGAGAGGGTGCTGTGCAGGGAACGGAGGGGCTTATGTAGGAGAGGGTGCAGTGCAAGGAATGGATGGGCTCATGTAGGAGAGGTTGCTGTGCAGAGAATGGAGGGGCTCATGTAGGAGAGGGTGCTATGCGAGGAATGGAGGGGCTCATGTAGGAGAGGGTGCTGTGCAAGGAATGGAGGGGCTCATGTAGGAGAGGGTGCTGTGCGAGGAATGGAGGGGCTCATGTAGGAGAGGGTGCTGTGCAAGGAATGGAGGGGCTCATGTAGGAGAGGGTGCTGTGCAGGGAATGCAGGGGCTCATGTAGGAGAGGGTGCTGTGCAAGGAATGGATGGGCTCATGTAGGAGAGGGTGCTGTGCAGGGAATGGAGGGGCTTATGTAGGAGAGGGTGCTGTGCAGGGAATAGAGGGGCTCATGTAGGAGAGGGTGCTGTGCGAGGAATGGATGGGCTCATGTAGGAGAGGGTGCTGTGCAGGGAATGGAGGGGCTTATGTAGGAGAGGGTGCTGTGCAGGGAATGGAGGGGCTCATGTAGGAGAGGTTGCTGTGCAAGGAATGGATGGGCTCATGTAGGAGAGGGTGCTATGCGAGGAATGGAGGGGCTCATGTAGGAGAGGGTGCTGTGCAGGGAACGGAGGGGCTTATGTAGGAGAGGGTGCTATGCGAGGAATGGAGGGGCTCATGTAGGAGAGGGTGCTGTGCAGGGAATGGAGGGGCTCATGTAGGAGAGGTTGCTGTGCAAGGAATGGATGGGCTCATGTAGGAGAGGGTGCTGTGCGAGGAATGGAGGGGCTCATGTAGGAGAGGGTGCTGTGCAAGGAATGGAGGGGCTCATGTAGGAGAGGGTGCTGTGCAAGGAATGGAGGGGCTCATGTAGGAGAGGGTGCTGTGCGAGGAATGGAGGGGCTCATGTAGGAGAGGGTGCTGTGCAAGGAATGGAGGGGCTCATGTAGGAGAGGGTGCTGTGCAAGGAATGGATGGGCTCATGTAGGAGAGGGTGCAGGGCGAGGAATAGAGGCGCTCATGTAGGAGAGGGTGCTGTGCGAG